>NQII01002037.1:159151-192151 GCA_002778355.1 Clitarchus hookeri
CAAACCAAATGTGTAAATTTGCTCCTTAGTCAGTGTTGGGGACTTGCGCAGAAAACAAAAAGTGATCTCCCTCATCTTTATAGCACATTGAAGAAAGCACGAGAAAGGAGAATCGTCTGACTTGTCAGACAGGCACGAGCAGATCCAGCAGCTTCCTTATCCACAATCCAGCGACATTCTCTGATCGGTTGTGCGAGGGTCTGGGAACGGGTTGTGTCTGATTGGCTACCGCGGTCTGCGAAATGTGCCCTATTCGCTGGGATACTAGCTGGCAAATAAGTTACCAGGCGCTGATTGGGGAACGCCATCCCGACATGTTAGTGGCCGGTGACGCCATTTTAGTGGCGCGTGCGGCTGGAGTTCGCAAAATAAGCGGTTGTTTCACTACTGAATTTTCATTTACTCTGTGGTTAAGCGGAGTCGGCTGCCCTGCCCGAGGGACAGGCCTGTCGCTCCGGCCAGCTCAAAGAACGGGTGAGGCGAGACCAGATGAGCTACATTTTTTTTCTACTGACGGCACTGGGGTTACTGGTCAGCGGGAAACCATTTAGGAACACCAATAGCCAGTCAGTGGTCTCGGTGGTGGAACACTCGCCAGCAGTAGAAATAAATGGCGTTCGCTATGCCCGGCGAGTTAGCTGTCATGTCATTAGCAATGGATGTGTTTTTCCACGATATGAAGTTTGATTTGTAAAAATTATAGTATGGACATTCAGTTCAGTGGAAAATACTTGAATGCTAACCCATCCTTACTCTCTTTCCCATCATCGGCAGATAACCGCAAGTATAGTTTCTTGGTTAGAATTATCATTTACCGCCGCCATGATTGTTCGTATACAACTGCTGAGACTGCCCTACCTTCCGCACATCAGTGGTTTTAGCAGGAAGTGCAGCCTCCAACCCGTACGCCAAAACAACTCTCGCCAGTAACTCATCAGAAGCATCAGTAAATAAAGGAATTCTCGTCTGCAGTCTTAGCAGCTGACAGTAGAAAATGGAATACTGTCATGGAGGGTGGAGGCGTAGTAGAGTGAAGACGGGGGAGAAAACGCGAGATCCTCAAGAAAGACCCCGCACCACTACAGTGTCACCACACTCCCCACAAGAGAAACCCCCCCCCCCTTCCCAGGAAAATTTCCCACTTGCTGGGACCTGGTATCGAATACGGGGAGCTTAGAAGTGAGAAGCCGGTGACTAACCAACTGAACCAAACAACGGATCCTTGCCAGGAGTGTTTACGTCGTATTTCAACATCTCCGTGGCCTGCTCGTTCACCTGATTCGTCGCCCGTCGAACACTATGAAACTAAATGGGATGTCAGCTTCCTCACTTGTCGGAGTGCTCGTGATTTGGAGCATTATTTGCAACAACTGTGCGTAAATATTCCGCTGAATAAGATGCGGGGTTTGATTTCATGACCGATCATATCAACGTATGTGTCCAGGCAGATCGAAGAAGTAATAAAGGCGCCCTTCATCTCTGCCGCAGGTAGATGGAACGTCACCCTGATTCAATGATAAAGCCCAATCACTGTTACTTCCAACTTTTCTGAAGCCCTTCATTATTGCGATGGCACAGGCCTAAAGAAGTGATTGCAGTATAGCCTATTTGAGGTTTCTTAACACTTTTTGAATCATACCTTTGGAAAAACACCCCATGTATGACGTGTTTGGTTGTTTCCCAAATGTGCAATGTATCACAGACACTTTATCCTTCTGTTAACGTAAACGTACCTTAATTTCTGTTAAATTGAACTTATAATTTATCTATAAATTTAATATTTATATTATAATTAATATGAATAAAATCAGGGAGGAAATAGGCGTGTGGTAATGCCAAGTAAAAAATAGTTTTTATGCAAAATATAATTTCATTGAGTGCGCACGAATGCGGTGCGTTTTCACTAAGGTTTAATTTTCTAGTCTCGGTTAAGCTTTGCTTGCGTGAGGCGGAGGAATATCCTGGAAGTAGAACTTAAGCAGGGCTTCAGAAAAATTGGAAGTAACCATGAATGTAATATACCCCAATAGCTATTGACCTTACATTGTAGTACACACAAGACCAAAGAACTAGGAACTAATAATTACGTAACAATTTTAAGTCTGCCAACTTTTGGAAAAATCAACATTGTGTCATAAATACGAGTTCGTAGTTCAGTCGTTATGTCTGAACTACAGTATACTTGTTGGATATAGGGGTACTTTCACTTTTTTTTTTAACGTAAACAAGCTAGAAAAACCAAGAATGTAATATGGCGGGGAAACGTTCCACTTACGGAACTGGACCGGCATTCAGCTATGGAATGGACGTGCGAAGACACTTGAGAGAAACCACCCCAGTACAGTCGTCCATGGTCGAACGCATGACTTCCAGAACGAGAGTTTAGAATGCTGCTACCGCATAACCGAACACGTACGGCGGATAGTTAAACGTTTCTTTCTTAAAATACGATGCATATATTTAAAATTACACGCGTGAACTGAATTCCATACTATTTCAATAACGCTTTCGCTAAATTATTTGATAGTTAATTTCCAGAACTAACAGTCTGCACATTTGATCTCACGAGTGTAATTTTTCCCGCTTGAATTCTGGTGCTTGTAAATGAACTTCGGTTACCCAAACTGTAGTTTGTTTTAATTTTTTAAACAGAGATCTGCCACCGTATAATTCACATTGAAACTGATGACAATGACATATTCCGTTGAATAATATACAGCACTGCTTGCCAAAAGCTGCCAGTATTATGCAATGTGGTGCTATAAAAATAATAGTCTCTACAGAGACGACTCCCCCAGGATTCCTTATACTTAGTTGGTTTAATAATCTAACAACATTTTATAGAGATATAAAATGCAACATACTTAAATTCGCCTAATTTTTTTTGCATTAAGGGGTTTTGTTTTCCACCAGGCATTGTAGTTCTTTTCATCAAGATACTTAATTTATTTATTGACATATGAACGCAGGTCCCACTGTTCCTAGCTCAGCGTTGCACCTATAAGTTGACTGATCCTAGAGTTTCTACACCGGCAGATCATTCAAGAAAACCACGGCCACGTCAAGACACGGTGCTATTTACGGTTGTTATCTGGCTGCATCCAATCAATATCTCTCAAGGACGGAATGAAAGCAGACCAGTTATAAGATATCTCAATGACTGTCACAGGAACAACGCCGACTTTTATATATTGAGGGAACGAGAGTTAAAATTGTTACAGGAACTCTGATCACCCAAATGTGGGGGGGAGGGGGGTTCCGGGGGCTCTCACCTGGGGAAATTGATTACAAAATGCGAAATGCTGCTATATAAATATGTTTTGTACAAAAATATTGAGTTTACAGTTAATAAACATGAACAACTACATTTATTACCTTATGTTAAGTGAGGTAAAGAGTGATTAAGTTATCTACAACCAATGCTGTCATCTACTGCCGACATATTTCTCATAACAACTATAGACTCAACTTTAAATGACTACTGGGTGAGAAATGCACGCACCTCATTCCCTTCGTATATTTTTGAGGTTGGAGAGGCCCAGGGTTAAAAATATTGGAGGGGGACCACAAAGATCTTGCTTTCCCACCCAAGTCGGCACCTGTGGACTGTGGGGTACATGTGCTTGTTTGTGAATGCTTCACAGGAAACTGTAAGTGTATGTGTGAGTTTCTCACGGCAAGTTCTTCCTTGATTACAGGAAGGACGGGAAGGCGGGACGGACTTGGCTACCAGTCCCAGGCGACAAGTGTCTCAAGGTCTGGGCGCTGGTACGTCATCAGGGGTGCGACCCAAGGAACCACCGCCCATGGTTGTCCAAGGAGACTTCAGAAAGGTACGGCAAGGTTTTCCTTAATTCTCTTGCTTACTTACTGCAGCCTTACTTTGCCTGCTTGTCATTTAAAAATTACGCGACGTCACAAGCACTGTGTCTGCTTGGGACTGGGGAGGGGGTAAGAGGAAATGTTCTGCGTATTTCGCTACAAAAGTCTACAAGTAAATCAGTTCTCAGAGGGGTATGTTATAATCCTACACCAGAGCACATCTTTACATCTTTTGCGTAATTAATTTTTCTATGTTTTCCTGGCTTGCAACATTTTTCGTATAAGTGTCAACATACTTCGGATTTCTCCGTTCCACTTCCCTGTAATTGTCACCTATTGGCCCAACGTTTTAATTATCTGTTTTTTTTTTATTTATTTTTTTACATTTTCTGTTGTTTTTTAGTTTTTTTTTTCCGTTATAAAATTTTACTAGAAACTAAAAACAAGTGTTAAGTTATTAACTCACTAATACAGGCGCTACATTTTTAGCCTACTTTCCGAATGAAAGAAAGGCTTATGAGATCGCTTTTCTGCATGTGTGTGTCTGAGTCGCACCTTTTCAATTCTTGAACGCTTTAACAGAATTTCACCAAACTTGGTAACATATAATAGTAAATTTTTAGTTTTCGACCACGCTAGGCACTTACTTTCAAAATGGCGGCCATTAAAATTTTTGAGAGTATATGTCATATCTTGGAAACCATTCAACCGATTTAAACCAAATTTTGTATGCTGCCAGAGCATTGTGTAAGCATTAATTTTGTAATATAGCACAAATTGAAAAAAATAAAGGTTTTACATTATATCTCGAAAACTATTAGACCAATTCTAGCCCAATTTTGCACGTAAGTAATACTATGGTAGGCAATATAAACGCAAGTGATTGAACTTGATAAGTTACTTATTTTCAAAATGGTGGGCATACAAATGTTATAAGTTTATTTGGTATATCTGCCATACAATTTAACCAATTTCGACAAAATTTGTATACTGAAAGTATCTATTACAAGCATAATATATACCAACAAATAACCACTTTCGTAGGCCATTTTGGAAGATAGCGCCATACGAATAAATAAAGTTATCATGCCATAACTCGGTAAATAATAAACCGATTTCTGCCACATTTGGAAAACACGTAGTACAGATCCAGATGATGGTAAAGTGCTATGTTTTAAGCATACACTTATTTTCAAAATGGCGCCATATAGCAATTTTAGCTTAGAATGCTATATCGTCAAAACTATATAATCAATTCCAACATAACTTTGTATGGTGCCGGTAGACATTACAAATATCAACTGTATCTATATGGAACATATTTTCCCGCCATTTTGTAAGATAGCGCTATGCGAATAAATTGACGTTTTTATGTCATATCGCGGGAAAGAATTGACCAATTCCTATCAAAGTTGGCAAACAAGTAGTACTGAAGTATATGATGTGAAGTGGTATGTTTTAAGCATGGCAGACATTTATTTTTAAAATGGCAGCCATACAGCCTTTTTTAGCTTAGGATTCTATATCGTCAAAACCATGAAATCAATTTCAACTAAACTTTGTATGCTGGTAGTAGATATTACAACTATCAACTGTATGTATATATAACATATTTTGTCCGCCATTTTTTAAGATCGCACCATGCGAGTAAATAAAGTTTTATTTTGCCATATCTCGAGAAACAATGGACATATTCCTACCAAATTTGGCAAACAAATAGTACTGCAGCAGGTGGTGTAAACTAATATGTTTTATGTAGGCCAGGCACTTATTTTCAAAATGGTAGCTATTTAAATATTTTAGCTCAGTATATTTCATTAACGAAACAAATTCCAACTTAATTTTGTATGCTGGCAGTACTTATTACAACCATTAAATTTGTCTATGCAGAGCCTCATTTCTATGTCATTTTGTAAGTCTGCCAAAAAAAAAAAAAGATTTTATCTTATATCTCGGGAAACAATCAACCCATTCTTAAGAAATTTGGCAAAGATGCACTGTGGTAGGCAATAATAATAAATGTTTTTTTTTTTTTTAAGTAGGACACACTTATTTTCTGAATGGCGGCTATAAAATCATTTTAGTTTTGTGGGCGATATCTATACTAAACTATTTAATCTATTTTAACTTAACTTTGTATATTGGAAGTATACAATAATCGAATGTGCTGCTACATTACTTTTTTGTCCTCCATTTATGAAGTTCGCCACATGAAAATTATTGAGGTTTTATGCCATATCTCGAGAAACAATCAACCAATTCCCACCTAATTTTACACTGGAACATTTCAAATCATTTTTACCAAAGTGTGCACACCAAAAATGCTACAGAAGTCCATGTAAACTTCCATGATCAAAATGGGTCAAAAATTTAGGTAAGTTTGCCACATATATTAAACAATTTAAACAAATTCAACCAAAATTTGTAGGTAGTCAGTAGTTATATATTATACGCATCGTATAGAGCCTCTTTTTGTTTTGGAAATTTTGTACGACAGCATTAAATAATAAAATACAGTTTTTTATGCCATACCTCAAGGACCAAACCACCAATTCCCACCAAATTCTTCACAGAAGTAGCGCTCTGGTAGGCCATGAAAACTTATGTGTTTTAATTGGTTCAGTCACTTATTTTCTAAATGACGACCCTGTAAATATTTTAGGTTAGTAAACCCTATCATTCGAAACATTAGACTGATTATTTTCGAAGTTGATGCTCCGAACCCGACCTCCGTAATGCAGTGGATTGCACGCTAGCTTATAGTACGAGGTTTCCTGGGCTCAAGTCCCGGGTAAGGCATGTGCGTATTTGTAATTGTCTCATTTATATTGAATAAGTTTCTGGTTTCATTTCTAAAGTTATTGCTTTCAAAGAGAAGTCAAGTCCTTCCTACAAACTCAATTTTTAAGAAATTATTTTAAAAATTAATTGCGCCCATGTTGAGGAAAGTAGGGCTTATTGGTTATCAGTAACTTCTTGTTTTAATAATCTTCTTACTCTTAGCTAATATAGTGATTTTGATCAGCAATGCCTTAGTATTGACGTAACTAAAATGCTTTGCTATATCTGATAATTATTTAAACATTAATAATTTTAATTACATAAAACGTAAGAAGCTAATAAATTTGACACAAATAGATTTATGGGTACATATTCATCTCTCTAAGGTCTATAGTTGTATGCAACACCATATTTTAATTGGAGCAGGATTCTTCGTGAAACAGCAATTTTTACATATTGTTCTCGGTTGTTTTATTGAAATTTCGTAACATATGAATGAATGTTTTTGGCATTTTTTTAAGTATATGGAAACCACTCATCTGAAACTTGGTTCAGGCATGTGGTAATAAACCTGTGTCTAAGAAGGCGAAGCAAAAAAATTATTACGACTTGCTTTGTTTGCAAATAAGAGCGGGGAGAAATCACGACTTACGTAAAATTTTACATTGACATGGAATACGATTGCCATTGCACTATATTGTAAAAACGAAAATTGCACCCGTTGCATTGTTTGAGCCAATAGGTTGTGGGGATAGTTTCGCTGTTTGTAAAATTTACTCACTGCCGGGAAATGACAATGCTTATATTGTTAACAACGTAACTGAAAGCTGAACAACGAAGACAAAATTATCTGTATTCAAGGTCGATCTGCGCAGTCTTGTTGCTCTGTTGGCGTGATTTAATTAATTTAATTAATTCAGCAAAGTAACTCACGGTGACAGATATTTATACATAAACGAGCGTACATTTGAAAACTGGAGTCAAGCGAAGCAGTGGATGTACAAATTTTAAACTGGCACCAATAAGAGTCGATGTCTCGGATTAGATACGCGGTCTTACTCAGAACGAATAATGCGCAATTGGTTATAATGAAGAGTGCGTGATGACATGACTTAAGTCAAAGGCAAATCGTTTAATACAACAGTATAATTAGTAGCAGCAGCGGAGGACACTGGCTGCAATGTAGATGGCATTAAGATTGCGGTAGCCGATGATGGGGTTAACCAAGTAAGACAAAGTAATGACAAAATGACACTGACGATTAAATTATCCAGTAGCATGCAGTCGCATGGGACTCGATTACAAAGTTGCATGCAGTCGTGGTTAGGGATCAATGCGACTGTTAGTATCGCGACATAGAATATTTACTAGAGATGTGCGGGTTTAGCAGGGTGATTTAACCCTCTGGCAACTTCTTCGCTAAGAAAAGCAATCGCCAACGTGCAATTTTAATACACACGTAAGTTAAAACAATCACGAATAATCATTGTTAAATATATAGAAATAACTATGTATAGTTTATTCCATAAGCATCACTGTTGGTAAGTTATTTTCATTTAAAAACTATACGCGGCCATCATCACGTGATTGGTGTGACGTCATTAGTGTTAGCCAGCCCTGACACAAGACACACTGTATTTGTTAAGAATGTATTCAGAACATTTCTGTCTGTAGCTCTGTGAAACTCACGTCGTATGTACGCCTTATCTTAATTCTGGTATGTAATTTTTTTTTCCTGCTATTTACTCTTTAAGGGAAAATTATTTAACACTAAACAAGAGTCGCTATTTGCTATTATCAGTGTTTCCTTTTACCTATTTCTCCTTGTATCTGTTTGAATCAAACTTTTGAAAAATCACCCCATCCATGACGTGATTGGTTGCTTCTTGAATACGTCATGTATCACAAGCGTTTTATTTTTGTGTTATGTTCATGAATTTAATATTGCACTCGTTATCAAAAAATTCTTCAATGGTATTTTTTCTTGAATGTTAAATGTATTTCCCAGTATTTGACCAGATTTACTTGAACAGTGCGATAAAAAAACACAACCTGAGATTTATTTGTGTTCTTAGTTTGTTCCTATCGGTACAAACAACATTAAAAAAAACTCTTCGTAAACAAATATACTTCATGACCAACCTAAACGAAGGCGACAGACGAGCGAGTTCATATAAGTCACGACCGATTTCGGTGGACGGTTAAATCATGAAAGCTCTATTTGTAGTCCATTCACGGTTATTTCCATCTTTTCTGAGGCCCTACTTTCAGGATATTACTCTGCCTCGTGCAAACAATCTGTCTAGAACAGTATCTAGAAAATTTCACCAAAAGGACAACGCACCGCATTCGTGCGCACTCAGCGTAACTATTTATTACTAGACATTATCAACACACCTATTTTATCCCTGTTTTATTCATATTAGTTATAAATGAAATATTATAATTTATAAATAAAATATAAGAAAAAGTTCCATTTTATTAAAAATAAGGTATATTCATGGGACACAAGTATAAAACGTTTGTGATTACGTGGCATATTTAGGAAGAAAAAAAAAAACCAAACACGTCATACATGGGGTGATTTTTCAAAGGTTTGATTAAAAAAAGTGTGAAGAAAACGCGAATAGACTATATAAAACGCTTTTAAAACTTAACTGACCCATTTTGGTCTTAGCAAGTGTCATATAAGAACAATAATGATTTTAAAAAACCATCGGAAGAAAATGTGCCTTTTGTACATTCAGTACATTGGCCCGTTGGCAACGCGACAGAACTGGCGCGGGCCTATCTGTGTTTGTGTGTATTCAGCAAAGGCTAGATGTCAGAATTTATATTAAACAGATGCTTGCTGTGTGTATTGTCAGGGCGTGACTTTACTATCTAAATAACGGGAAATATTGTTTATAAATTATATGTATGCATATTTCCAGTCCTCGTAGTCGTACTATTGGGCTCTTAAAGATAATTAGTTTTTCATAAATAGAAAACAAGATACAACCCTAAATATCACTAATACAATACCAGATAAACATTATTTAATCAGGGAATTTAATTATGTAATTCAGTCAGTCAAGTTTAATTTATTCATGACTTTAAAATTTCTTTTAAGAATAATGATTTCAGTTGGAAAGACAATGCTTTCAACTGTGAAATCTGTGAAGCAGTCTCTGTTTCATTAGAGAATAATGGATGATAGTGAATTGAACAGGAATCACATTGCGATGGATAATTCGTAAACCATGTCTAAGTATTGTTTTTTTGTACCAAGTGAGGCAGCAAAATTTGTTACCGGAGCTCTGAAGAGAGTTAAAGTATGCTAGCTTTGTTATATTCATGATAAACAATGAATTCTTCCTACTGCGAAGCAGTTTATCGACTATATTTGATAATAGGTAATAATAAATGCAGAATTATGGATTTACTAACATAAATATGCCATTTTTAATTAACTTAAGGTACTTTCCGTACTAAAAAAAAGCACCTAAAGTTAATTATAAATTTTTAAGAGTAATAAAGTTTTAATTTAATCGACTTTGTGAAATAATATTACTGAAATTATATATGCATGAGATGTGGGTAAGGGGAAACTTAAATCACTCAATGCATATCACACACTTTTATTATTCAGCCACGTGAACTCCGACACATAACCTAAGTAGTAAGTCCAAACAAATAACACGTAGTATAGAAGAATGTTGCTAATAACATTTTATGTTATTTTAACGCCAAGAGCT
The DNA here is from genome assembly GCA_002778355.1 of Clitarchus hookeri. Taxonomy (NCBI): domain Eukaryota; kingdom Metazoa; phylum Arthropoda; class Insecta; order Phasmatodea; family Phasmatidae; genus Clitarchus; species Clitarchus hookeri. Next base: position 169,492 of record NQII01002037.1, read on the forward strand.
CGAATATTAAGCTGAAATATGTTTTTTTTAAATGTATGTTAATTCCTCGAAACGTTTTTCACTTGTAGAAGAAAGAAGTGATCTTAGGGCTGTTGCGGTATTTGTTACACGGAACGAGTATTTACACTCCCAAGTGGCGTTCGCTGTCGTAGTAACGTCATAATTCCCCGAAAGTCACGAGTACCACTGTAAAGCACGTAGTCCATTTAGGTTTATTTTCATTGGCTCAGATACGAACAAATTCGCATCTGTTACAGACAGAGAGCTGTGGCGTGGACTATATCATCCACACAATTACACCGCACATGTACACAACCTAAAATACAGGCACTATAATTTGCAGCAATGAAAACCTTTCACCCAACAAATAAATTCAAGTATTCAGGTATGAAGCTCCTCCAGAAGTATAAGACATTTTACATCAATAACACAGTAGTTCTTTTCGGTGAAATAATGCGATAAAAACCCACTTTCGCCCTACGTAAAGGCCTTTATTTTATTCTCATTTCACACAACGAATGTTTTATTTTCTTCACTAAATCTGTGATATCAATCGTAACTGATTTTGTGAACGTAATTCCGAGTGAGATGCTAGTATTATTTTAACCTGAAAAGCAATTAATCCTTTACTTACTGTTCGGTCAAACCATGAACTTGCGGGACTTATGTTGTTTCTACTTTATAGTGGTGTAGTGCATGAACATACATTTCTATAGACACATACATGCTGTGAATACAGCAAGAAATACGAATAATAGGCGTGTGTACAGTGAGTGTTTTATAATATTTATTTAGAATTTAGAAAATGCGTGCCAACTTGCATTTGTTATGTTTGAAGCAAGACAAAAAGAGAGACTGAAATAAAACCACTGCGTAAGTTACGCTTGCACGCACGTGTGTGTACGTAATAAACAGCAGGATTCATAAACAAGTGTCCGAACTCGTAGAAAAGATGCAAGGGAAATAATATATAAATATTTCATTCACAAAGCCATGCTCATAAAGGCAGGTGTTCACTGTCAGCGTGTATGGGGAATGCGTCATGAAAGAACTTGGTAATAGGCAACCATCAATACACGGCAACTGCGTTGATTGCAGTTCTTGCAGGCGGTAACTGCATGTCTTTTGAAAATTCGTGACTGTGCTGTGAAAAGGCAGCATTGGAGACAGTGCACACAATTCACTGTTTCAGACCGCAGATATTTGAACGTCTTTTGACATGAATACCAACATGCGGGGTATCAAGAAGGAAACTGCGATGTACCGTTTGCAGGACGATCCATTTCGACACTATAACTTTGTGGCTAGTAATACAACTGAAATAAATATGGCATTGTTCGATTGGGTATACATCTACGATGCTAGCCTGACCTTGAGTTGACATCCGCGAGGCGCGGGTGGGGGGGCCGCGGCGACTGGCGGCAATTTTGGGCGTGGACGAAAATTTCTGGGCATTACGTCTCGCGAATGTATGCCAGCGCGCTGATTTAGGTGTCAAACATGATACTTCGTCTATATCTCTCGATTTAAGACATAAAAGCCAAGTATGCATTTCGTTACTTGCATTCACATATCCCGAAGAAAATATTACCCGCCAACGCAGACGTATTCTCGCAAAACCGATGGCGTGTTACCAACAGTCACACCCCGAATTTTTTTCTAAGTATGGTGAATTGCATTTGTCTCTCGTGTAATAGAGCATGTAACGTAGATGGAAAAGTGCAAGAAACGGAGTTTTCAGAGCTGCACGGCTTCTGTATCCATGTCGGCATCAACATCAACATCACATGAAGCAAATCTTAGTTTACACGTGATTCTGGCCAATCAATGATAAACACAGTTAATTTTAATAATTATTCTGGATATGCAGCGAGACTGTGATACAATCGATTGCCCAGATAACTGTTGGAAAGCTTCTTTAAATTGATTATAGAAAGCAGCAGCTTCACTTGGTCTGTGTTTAAAGGACTACCAGCCTTTTAGAAATGTCGTAAATCGTTTTTGGTTTTGAGCAAAATTTTTGGCGGGGTGTGCAAGGGGAATAAAAGTAAATTAGAAATTACAGATAAAACATTTACTATATTTCAACTGCAGAGTGCTGGAGTCTCAAGGAAAAGCTCTTTTTGACATTCTATCTGTCAAACACTAATTCTATTATAAATACAAATTCCGGGCGGGCATGGCCGCGGGGTAAATTAAATAATTTCAGCCTATCATAGACAAAATTCCTTGCGGGAAAATTCAAGGTCATAACTTTCGTTTAATAGGCCAAACAAAAAATAATTAATTCGAGGCGGGTGAAGTTGCATGTATAGCTGGTATGCAAACAAAGTTTTTTAAAACTACATCTACTGCCACAAAATACAGACTATCATCTTCAGTGACTTATTCAGTTGGTAATTTGTTTCTGTTTAGCCTAGGTTCGGTCGTTTCGGTGTGCCAGTGCCATCCTTAATCCTTGAATATTCATTTTCTTGCACTTATGCCCAATCTCCTGTACGTTCTTTTATATGTTCCTACCACTTTCCGCTGAAGTTTGCTTTGAGGATCTCATCCTACTTCTCCATACCCATCTTTATACTTAACATTCTTTCTCTTCGTCCACCTTCGTCCCGGCGGGGCCACATCTGGATTTTCACATTTGCGAATCATGCCGGATGCCCTGTTGGTCGGCGGGTTTTCTCGGGGATCTCCCGTTTCCCCCGTCCTTGCATTCTGGCGCTGCTCAATATCCACCTCGGTTGTCTATCATCGGCTCTCGGGACGTTGTTATGAGCCGCTCAAACGTCTCTACTAAATTCTTCAATCCGCACTCTCTCCATCTCTCGCTCGCGCACAGACGCGTACACACTCACACATGCATAAATACAAGCAGATACACACAGGGATGGTGCAAAAGTCCGAAGTGGTGCGAGGACTGCGTTGACATAAGGGACTCATTGATAGTGAAGTATCAGGAATGCGTTAGCAACTTCAAACAAGCTGAAGACGGGGCAACTTGACCAGTATGTTTTCTGTACTATGTTCAGAGGAATGCACAATAATACGAGACATCTATTTTCCCCAGGCAACAGGTTAAAGCCATTCGAAGTAGGAAAGTGTCTGAATGGGTAACTAATACGAAGAGCAATGTGGTACACCTACACACTATTGACGGGCAAGTTCGCTGTATAACCTGCAGCCGTGCCCTAAAAGCTTTAACACGAGCCCAAACAAAACCCGCGCCGGTGTACCGGTTGTTGCGTGACAAAGGGAAGTTCCTGCCAAATAGTTNGGGGGGGGGGGATACATGGCGAGGGGACAATTTCTTTGAAAATTATTTCTTATTGACGTCTCCACTTTGTGACTGTTGGTTAGTCGGGGGCGGTTTACACCCTAAAACAAACAAAATAGTACACCTATTAACGGCGGCTCGTCTTGAATACGAAACCGTAATTTTGTGGACTACAGGAAACGACTTAATGACTAAAACCACGGAGACAACTAGTGCGTAAGAACCGTCCACATGTTCAACTTTATGAAGGAACACTAGCTCTGAAATTTTAAGATGCGTGCTGTGGCACAGCAATTGGGTATTTCTTGCATTAGCATTTTGCGAATCCTGCAGGAATAATTATTTTGTTACATCTTCCGGCAATGAATAATTTCGCTTTTTTCGTCTATGTTGGCGCATGACCAGTCCAATTTTGTGCAGTTTATTTTCTCCAGCAATAAGGTAATTATTGCTTTACTCACTAGACATAGCGACATGTGGGACAATTAAAAAAAAATAAAAACTCGCCACTGCCATAGCACATCTACAAGTACATGTGCATGTTGCTTTAAATATCTGGGTCGGCATTGTGTATGAGAATCTGAATGGATCTTATCTTCTGCAGTTCCCTCTAATTGTCTTCTGCAGTTCCCTCTAATTGTCTTCTGCAGTTCCCTCTAATTGGCGATAATTAAGTATTTGCATTTCCTACACAACGTGTTAAACACTGATCGACCACTGGGAAACGCAGAAGCGGGGGGAGCTCGACGAAAATTCACCTCACCTCATTGTTGTTGAAGTTAAACGCAAGGACACGCAACACACTTCAATTAATTGGATAGAGGAAGGTTGTAAATTGGTTACCAAGACCAATATTTGTGCTTTAACAATATCATAATAACTAGTTCCTTTTTTGCCAAAGGTTAATCTGGAAATTAAGCTAGCAAGAGGGGAATTTGGTAAGAGACATATTGAAGAGCTAGCGCTGTAATGGGAATGGCAAACCACATTAATTACTATATGCTGCTGCAGGGCTAAACAAATATGCTCGGTATGACCTTAAGTTAATATATACCAATTGTTTTTACTTTCTGGACCTACATCAAGACGAAATCTCAGTGAACAAGGCAAATAATTATTTGGCAGGATTCTATCGCCTATAAGCTTATACGAAGTCATTCAACACACACCTGCAATATTCGCGAAGATGGTGCAGTATACGTTTTACAGCTGCTAAATTTCCAGCGAGGTTGGTGGCCACAACCTTCAACTATGAAATAAAATTCCTCCCTTCCCAAAAAATACTCTGAACGCCTCTTGCAGCCAAACAAAGCATTTCCGAACACATGTCCTTATGGCCTATTTTCATTCGACAAGGTAAAAAAATTGCTTTGCATGGAGGGAGGGGGAGCTAGAAGCAGCAATAGTTTATGGATGTTAGGAAACACATCCTTGTTACAGTTATCCACTGTTTCTAGAACTGTTCGATGTAAAGCACTATTCACTTTCTTGGCTGTAACCCAATGTTATCACCATGGTTTGTAGGCTACACTGCATTGAGGACAAAATCACCCAATTCCCCAGGACTCCCACGTACATTATGCAATATGCATATTCTGACTACTTTCTTGGACAACTGTTGTTCAGAATGTTCATCTGATTGTGATCTTGATAAATTAATAGCAAGTGGAGTTACGTGACGAAGGTGGAATGACTCCATCACTTCCTCCGAGTGTCTGTTTCTTAAATCGGTAAAAATGTGATCTAAAAGAGTAGTGTATAGAGATCGTCTTAAGTACGTACTTCTAAGGGATGTTTGAAGGATGATTATTTGTGCTCCTGCCTTTTTGAGGAAATCATAGGTGAGATAATAGCTACTTGCATTTCTTTGGCAACAGACGCTGCCTTAACAAAATGGTGTGAAATGTGTATTCAACCTCGCCTCTCTTCTTCTCCAGAACAACAAATTCTTAACTGAATTGGAAGCTTGAACCGAGTCAAGAGTGGGAGACTGTCACAAACTACTGAGGAAGTGTTGTCACAAGAACATCACCCAGTGCAAACACACAAACAATTAATTCACTATGGGTCAGTGCTTTCAGGAGTGAATATTATGCTTTCAAAGCTGTTTCTGGACTTGTTTTCTCACTTACTAATTTTCATCAAACCTTTGCAAATTTTTGGAAGGTAGCAGTAAATCTTAATTATCCGTCATGGTTTTCTTGCGATCGTGTTTCACAAAGGCCACAGAAAATTCGACCGAGCAAAGATCGAAGCACAACATTAATTTTACGACAGGAATTGGAGAAAGCAATAACTTCTTTCATTTTCCCTACGCGGAATTACTGCAAGCTACAACATTGTTTAACTTCTTCAATGAGTTGTTTAGACTGTGATTCAGACATGGGCAACCGTTGGCATTTCGCGCAACCTTCATTATCTCGGTTACAGTTCCTTTGAGTTCTGATGGCATTACAGCAGTTATCTGCACCGATACCTACACACTTTTCTTCTATATATTAAGTCCTATAAAACGACGAACTTCCCCTTCGCATTTCTTGTGAACTGAATGTGGGACCACAGTTTGTGCTGCTGTCAATAGATCACACGCAGTATATAAGGCTGGCTATCCAATCCGGATACTAAATCAAAATGCCAACTAACATTTGGCTGTAAATTTTTTTCACTAATTGGTAATGCTTGTGAGTGATTTTCAAAGGTTATCTTGACCACTGTGCATTTTATAGCTGTCTTTTAGGGGGGGGGGGGGTAGATCCCCCCCACCCTGGAGTTGCCATTGTCCTGAGCTGCACTGGGATATTTGGAAGGTGCTTAACCATGGGAAATAAAGGGAGATGGAGCAATGATAAAATGCAAAGGCGAGGGAAACTGGAACATCCTGATAAAACCCACCAGCTAATGGAAGGCTAGTGCAATATCCAACAGTGGCGTGACCACCACGCCCCCTATGAACATAATGTAACAATAGCATTGTAAATCATCGTAAAAGAACAAATTTACATGTTTAAAATAACATTTTTGAATAGTTCCCTCAGTGGGTAATGCATTCTTGCAGTTCAGACCTAATAATGTGCAATACACCTGTATAAACAGCATTGAGCTCAGGAAATTGTGGGAAGTTTGTGCTCACGAAACTAGGCATTTAGGCATTCTCAAAGTTAGTTTCAGCAAGATATGAGGACCGAGAGGGCGAATTGTCAATTCTGAATTTTGACCCATGCTCTGGTAACAAACAGCAAACATGCTTGTCTTGCCCATGCACTGTGTACCCTACAAAATCGCCATTGGTTTTTTTTTTTTGTAGACTTAGCAGATATTCTATAGCACATGAATTTTACATGACTGATAACTAGAGATAATGAAAAATCGTAAAATATTTTGAGCCAACATATATTCTATAACACCCTAACTAGTTTATTCTTTAATGATTGCATGAACAAGGTTTTGGATCGGCTAAGTTGTTTGCAGACCAATCACTGATGTTCTACCTTATAGCATCAGAATCCTCACTGGCCCAGTAAATCGGGTAGTAGCTTCATACATGCATAACAGCCAATAAAAAAGAAAACTGTCGGACCTATGTGCAGTACTTTGAATCTTAGGAAACAGTAAACTTTTCTCGCGATAAACCATCATCTCTACTGATAACGGAAGACCAGCACTCAAAATACAGCAAAAGCTCATGTACAACAGAACTGATGCCTGACTGACTGAATTTGATTCTATAAAAATACTTCCTTAACGCTATCAACATTCTCCTCAGGGCTAATAATGGCAACATGAACACTGCCTGTGTTGCTGGACTAGGCTACTTACTGCACAGTTGTCTCATGTGAAGGTATTTGACTTTGTTGTTTACCACAGTAAATTACAGTGCTATTTCCATATTGAAGTTCCTTTTTGCTTATTCCTAATTGTGAAACAAATAATATCAATGTGAATAACATCACATGTGAGTAACATACATGTGAAAGGCATGACAGATTGTGTCAAGTAGAGTAAGACACACCTAGGATGGACATGTCTTGTTGTAATGATGTAGGCATCAATACAACAAATGCAAATAAGTAATGGCTACCTAACATACACTGGAGAGCCAAAAAAAACTGGCATAGGCGTGTGTATGCAAATAACAGAGGTATGGAACCAATCAGAATAACGCGATGCGGTCGGCAGCACCTATATAAGACAACAAGCGTCTGGCAAAGTTGCTAGATCGGTTACTGCTGCTACAATTACAGGTTATCAAAATTTAAGTGAGATTGAACGTAGTGTTATAGTCGGCGCACGAGAGATGGGACATAGCATCTCCGAGGTAGCAATAAAATTTGGATTTTCGCGTACGACCATTTCACGAGTGTACCGGGAATATCGGGAATCCGGTAAAACATCAAATCTTCGACATCGCTGCCGCCATAAAAGGTCGTGAACGAACGGGACAAACGACGACTGACGAGAATCATTAAACGTGACAGACGTACAACCCTTTCTCAAATTGGCGCAGATTTCATTGCTGGGGCATCAACACATGCCAGCGTGCGAACTATTAAACGGACCATCATTGATATGGGCTTTCGGAGCCGAAGGCCCACTCGTGTACCATTGTTGACTGCACGACACAAAGCTTTACGCCTCGCCTGGGCCCGCCAACACCGCCATTGGACTGTTGATGACTGGAAACACGTTGCCTGTTCTGACAAGTCTCGTTTCCAATTGTATCGGAAGGATGGACGTGTACAGGTATGGAGAAATTCTCATGAATCCATGGACCCTACATGTCAACAGGGGACTGTTCAAGCTGGTGGAGGCTCTGTCATGGTATGGGGCATGTGCAGTTGGCGTGAAATGGGACCCCTGATACGTCTAGATGGTACTCTGACAGGTGACAGATACGTAAGCATCCTGTCCGATCTTCTGCACCCATTCATGTCCATTGTGCATTCCGACGGACGTGGACAATTCCAGCAGGACAATGCGACACCCCACACATCGAGAGTTGCTACAGAGTGGCTACGGGAACACTCTTCTGACTTTAGACACTTCCATTGGCCACCTAAATCACCAGACATGAGCATTATTGAGCACATCTGGGATGCCTTGCAACGTGCTGTTCAGAAGAGATTTCCACCGCCTCGCACTCCTATGGATTTGTGGACAGCTCTGCAGGATGGTGTGCATTGCCTCCTGCATACCTTCAGACATTAGTTGAGTCCATGCCACGTCGTCTTGCGGCACTTCTGCGTGCTCGGATACAGGGAAGGGGGGAGGGGAGCTACACGATATTAGGCAGGTGTACCAGTTTTTTTGGCTCTTCAGTGTATTTGTCCCAAATACACCTGCACTGCCAAACATTTTCTGCCCCAATATGTAGCCTAACGCCAGCAAACTGTAGAATGGAAAAAACTACAATGTATGCTTAATTAAATTTAACTGTGAACCATCTTACCCATGAAAATATCTTAAAGATGATGTTCCTTTACTACCAAAAAAAGAGGCTTTATCTGCAAGTTCATTGAAACCAATGATGATCATCCAATCTAAATCTTGAAGTTAGTTAACAATGCCATGCTGCTGACAGACACAAATTCAAGCAGGCTCTCTTCTTTCTAAGGTGAGTCTTGAACACTATGGCCTATTCACTCTGTACTTGCTTGGAGTGATTCTACAACAGTAACTCTGAAGCATGTGTAAATTACTTGATTTTTTTCCATGAGCTCAAATATCCTTCCACTTGCCAAGATGCAAGACCTCACAGTTCCAGCACAGTTTCTTTAATGCAGCATAACACTAATAACAGTGGCAATGCTACCATTACCGTATCTTCTCTATGGCAAAAAATGCACAACAAATGTCACTGTTTTGGGATTCCACAGTTGCCTTGCTGCCACTGTGGTTAGCCGGACTGTTCATGTGAGGGTTGATGTCTATCCTGACACATGATATTTTTCAGAACTTTTAACCAGTATGTGTAATTCACCCCTTCCATTTCTAAACTCTTGTTAAATTATTTGTATAATATGATCTTTAACAGCTTAACTGCCACAGTTCCTCTAATTTTCTGCAGTTTTACAAAAATATATCTGATGGATATGAAACGAATAAAGTCTTACTGCTAGCCATGGGCAGGCAGGGGTAACATTAACACAAAGGCCCTACATCTTGTCAAATAATCCCTCCTCTTCCTTCCCTTGTCACTTGAGGCCTCTTTAATGTACACTTGATCACTCTCCAGATCGTGCTCTTGACCTGGCTGCTTCCCATTTTCTCCTCTCTCTTCACCTTCTTGCCTTCTCTTCTCACCCTCCAGTGGCGTGCACATACACTTTCACCCCCACAGCATGGATACGTCACATCTCTCCCATTATTCATGCATAACCACAAGAAAAATATGAAAACAAAAATACTAATTAACAAAATAATTTTCATAGTAAAAAAAAAAAGAACTTAAAATTATTTTAATTTATAATTGTTTAAAATATTTTAGACATATCTGTGGCGTGAAGTACAAACATAAAATCAGATGTAGGAGACACGGTACATTTTACGGCACAGTTTCAAAACATACACATGACTGACAGCTATTCATAATAAAAGGCACCAAGGCAGACACAAAACAAAAGAATGTCATATCACAAAACCAACTTCTCAACTGTAAAAGGTACCCATTACTATAAACATACCTAGTCTTGACAGAGGTAACAACAACACTCCTACCCAATTCTGCAAAAGTTTCTACCTTCACAATTCAACAAGATTAAACATCTGATCCAAATAATTAAATTTAACAGGTGATAATAATGACTTGGTCATTGTAACTGCCACTCCCTCATTTGTTTCCACATACGCTATTTTAACTTTCCTTGAAAACACTAGATCTCTTACAAAATTATGACTGATGCCCATATGTTTGGATCTTTTAGTTTCATAAGTCTGAGTCACTTTTGTTGCAGATTGGTTATCCTCATATGGGTTTATAGTCCAGTCATGGTTATTTCCAACTTTTCTGAAGCACTGCTAAAATTCTACTTCCAGAATATTCCTCTGCCTCATTCAAGCAAAGCTTAACTAAGTCTACAAAATTACACCAAAGGGACAACATACCATATTCATGCGCACTCAGTGTAATAACATTTTGTGTAAGACCTATTTCTTACTAGGTATTACCAACACACGTATATTCTCCCTGTTTTATTCATATTAATTATAAATATAATATTAAGATTTATAGATGAAAGATAAGCAGAAGCTCAGTTGAACCAAAAATAAGGTACTTTTGTGTTAGCACAAGTATGAAACGCTTGTGATGGATGACATATTTAGGAAACAACCAAGTATGTCATACAAGGGGTGATTTTTCAAAGGTTTGATTCAAAAAGTGTGAAGAAACCACAAATAGACTATAACCACAGTAAAAAGTTCAGTTAAGGAATTCTGCAAAAACATGCTTTCTGTTAAACAACTAGACAGTGCATAATATTTAGCTTCACAACTGCTCAGAACCACAACTATTTGTTTTTTAGATCTCACAACATATGATATTATTATTTAGTGTTATAATTAATCCATATACACTTTTCCTATCACCTAAATCTGAAGCAAAATCAGAGTCAACAAAGGCCCTAATACTTGTGCCAATAGCAATTGAGTTTACAAATTTCAAACTTACAGGTTCAGTGAATTTGACATATGTGTAACATTAAAACAATTTTAGAATTTACCAAAGTATGACACTGAAAAGCATAGGTCTGGTCTCAACCCCAGCATTACGTACATCAAACTCCCTATGAGTTCTTTATAAGATAACATGGTACGATTATCACAGTTTTGTTCAAATTTCATCAGATTCAATTTAGGTTCCACTGGTTTGGTTTACAGTTAAACAAGTTGAACTTATTCAATATTCTTTTAATTAAAGCTTTTATACTAACAATGATAACACCACTGTCATACTTCCCAATTTCGAGACAAAAGAACTGAAATTCTCCCTCAGAGCGTAATTATTGTATATTGAATTGAGACATTAAATGCACTTTAATTTTCCCAAAATCGTCAATTGAATTTGAAACAAAAAACAGATCATCAACCCAGATGGGAATATATGTTGAACCATTATACTGCAAGCAAGATCTACTTTAGATATAACAAAATTTTCATTGATTAACAATAGATTAATATAATCAATCCAACATTTCAGACTTTCCTAATTCGATGCAGAGCCATTTTAAGCATACATGTTTTCCCTTCACTACATAGCACACCTTATAATGGCTTCATGTACACTGGCACTGGTAGAGGGCTATTCAAAAATGCAAACAACATTGAGTTGTTGCATGTGTAGATTCCTTTAAGCTGCTACACAGAGTAAAAGTCTCAAAGTTGTCATTCAAGAAATTGGAGCAAAAACTTCATCATGCAAAGGCTGCTGGTAACCACTCACCACTTTTTCAGCAAAAACCCACCATGAGTTTATCACAAGTCAATCACTTCAGTGTACAGAGGGGGATAAACTAAGTTAAATGTACCACTGGATTCAAGAGCAGACAATTCTTCCTTTATTTCAACTCTCCAACCTTCATCATTTTAAGTAGTCTCTTCATGGCTCTAAGGAACATAATTAGCTGTTCCACCATGATGTATACATTAAAATCCTCAAAGTATTTTGGTAGCCTTTTTACTTTTGATATGGGCCATGGTGGTGTGATCAGACTACTTGCCTCCCACCAAGGCAAACCGGGTTCTATTCCCAGCGGGATTTCTCCTGAATTTTTGTACGTGGGAATTGTGCCGGACAATGCCACTGGTCAGCAGGTTTTCTCAGCGATCTCCCATTTCCCTTGCCCTAGAATTCCAGAGCTGCTCCATACCTCACTTCACCCTCATCAGCTCTCAAGAACCCGATGTTACGAGCTGTCCAAACCTCTCCACTCCACTTTATTCTTGAGCCCTGATGAACATCTGTTGTAATCATATTCAAAGGTGATGACCCTTTCTTCTCACAAGACTGAGTATTATCCTGTACTATATCTTCCACATCAATAATATATGTTGTCTCAGTATCATATATATTTTCAAAGTGTTGTTTTTTCCAGTGTTTATCGAAAATGATATTTTTGTAATATGACAACATTATGCGATTTATGATCCTATAGTTTGCAACCATTGTTACAATAACCTATTATAAGTAAACTTGCTGAATGAGAAGCCAGTTATTCTTTTCTGTTTTCTTTATGTACAAAACTGTAAGAAGGGCAACCAAAAGCTTTTATTTTAGTGAAATCATGCTTCTGTCTGTAACAAATTTCAGCAGGAGTAAGACCTTTTGGAAGTGCTGAAGTTTCAGTTCTGTTATACAAGCACACAGATGTCAACACAGCCTCACTCCACATTTCCTTGTCCATTTCAGAGTCAAATAACAAACATCTGGCTTTATATACAATTGCTCTGGTAAACCTCTCTGAATATTGTACACTATCACATTTTGTAACATAGATAGCTTTAAATTCTTTGGAACTGTACTCCCCACCTTGATCACAATGAATATTCTAAATTTTTTTGGTTATGTTTTGCCTCAACCATAGCTTAACACAGTTTAAACTTAGCAAAAATTTAATTCTAATTTGCAATCAAAAATATAATTTCAAAATGACTGTAATCATTAATGAAACTGACAAACTGGTTCTTACCATTGTGTGTTTGAAGAGTAATTTTTCCACACACAACGGGTGACACAATATGTAAAACTCTCCTGCCTTTTGAACGTCATGAATAGATTTCAAATAAGGAAACCTGCTTTGTTTACCATACTTTTTATACAGATTTTGCATAGTTGTGAAGGAGGATACTTTGAGCTGTGCTTGATCCGGCAATGCCACAAATCACATTAAAGTTTTTTTTGTGCATCAACATTGTACACACACTCAAAAACATAAAACATTATATGTACAGTCTACCACACATCTGTCCTGACAGCACTCGTTGATTTTCCTGGCAGTACTCGTTAACTGTCCAGTATACCCTTTACACTACCATTTTTAAAAATTAGACTGTAACCTTTTTCTTACAACTTTCTGACAGGAAATAAATTGTATTCTAGGTTTCACAAACTACAATATGGTTACTAGTCACCAGGGGCATATTAGAGTTTGTGGGGGATGGACGTCTTGATAGAAACAAAATAACTAACTAATTTCTTAATTCACCTACACAATTATAAAAATACACACAGCTATTATTTATAACAATTAACACTTAATATTCCTATCAGTGAGCACAATATTCAATGCCAATTTATATTATAAATAAAGTCTTTATCACTATTTTTAAACTACCTATAGTCACTTATTAGTTACACATATACAATCAAAATGTCCACTGCCATACGTTATCATCATCATCGTCCCAAATGTCCGCCACTCACACTTCCAGTCCCTCTTTCTCACAGTCCAGCCGGTCAGTCTCACTATTCACTCTCCTGATGCTTACAGACTACACTGACCGGTCACTGCATTGTCACCCATTGCTCTGATGGTGCCACACGCGCTAATGGCTGTTCACGACTCTAGACTCTCGACACAGAGGCATTCCACAGATTATATAGCTGAACTGACCTGGTCTATAAAGTTCTTTGCACCTCGCATTGTGCAGATGGGGATGTGGGGGTAATGACCAGAAAATTCATGCTGTGACTGCCCAAGACATTCAATCTTCCAAGGATGGGAGTGACACCAGTTCCGTTAGCCTTATTGCTGCATGTGTCATTGTTATGTAGTGGCCCATTTGTAACACTGTACATGCTTCACATATTACTAGCGGTGTCCTTCGGACACTGCACTTTGGAATGCCCAAGAAGGAGGGTAAGGGAAAGGACAAGGAGTGCTTGCAAATAACAATATTGTGTATGCTGATCTTCAAACCATCTCCAAAAACAATGGGTAATTTACATTGCACAGTTCCTTTAAGAGCTTCACCTGCTTTTACAACATCTATGTAAATGTTTACATCCACAGGGTCAGTAACATAAATCCTTGCACCTGCTGTTTAATAAATGACAAGTTGCTCCACTGTCCAAAACAAATAATATCTCTTCCATTTTTATGTGTTTTATCATTACTAATATTAGTAACATCAACTTAATCCAAAGATTACAAAAATATTTCATAGTCACTAACAACATTAGAACTTTCTTTTAACCTAGGACAATCTCTCTTCACATGACCTCTCTGATGACCATAAAAACACTTACCATGAAATGATTTTCTCCTATGCTCACTAAAACTTTGTGGCCAATTTTTTTTTCTTTTAAAAGGTATATAAGTTCTATGAGGGTTTCCTCCAGTACAAAAATTTCCCTTATGTATTTATTTTTCTGCTAATAAAGTATTTTTTACATTCTCACCCAACCATAACAGCTGATTTATTTTTACTAAACATAATGTCCAGGCCAACATCACACTATAAAATTCATAAGGCATGTCAACTAGAAATTGATTAACTATCTCACCTGCATACATTTTACCCCTTGCAATTGTAGCATCTGCACATGCTGCTTAAAATACCTGAAAGGGTTTTTCATGTCGGTACTCCATTTTGCACCACTTATTTTGTGCATCAACAAGTGATTTCATACGTTTCTTTTCGTAAGTAGCACACATAATTTACATGATTTCCTTTGCAGCATTCTTTCCCATAATCATTGTCAAGAGATTATCGGCAATCCTTTGGTTCACCAATTATATTTCATGTCTAGTAACAGTGTCGTTCTTTAACTACAGTAATGCTTCAGCTTTATGAGGTGCCTAGCTTGTAAGTTAAGATATATAAAACGCCATGCTTTTTGAGAAGTAACTGCATTATGAACTCCCAATTTGAGAAACTGGTACCATACAACGACTTAATTGGTTTAAATGGATACCGCCGCCATGACACCATTTCATTCTAATTGTGCACGTGTCACTTAATACCGAGTTTTCTAACAGTTTACACCTAGTATTGGACCCATAACCTGTTAACTGTGCAGCAAAGGACAAACATAAAATCAGCTATAGTAGACTTGGTAACACATATATGACTTTGAAACACATACATGACTCACTGCTATTAACATCAAAGGCACCAAGGCACACACAAAACAAAAAAATGTCACATTAAGAACCACAATGCCAACTTCTGAACTGTATAAGGTACCAACTACTATAACTTTAAACTAACCTAGTGTTGATGTAACAACAATGATAACAAATTTGTAATGCAATTTCAACATTTTTCTGCAGATACTTGATTTTAAAATGATTATTATAGTAATGTCACTTGTACATTGCTATCATGATAGATTTTTTATTCAAACTAGTTACAACAGCTATGTCATAATATTTTCATCAGTGGCAGTGTTTTATTTGATTATCAAAGGTGATAACATCTTGTGTATGTTGATATGATGAATAACATACTAAGTTACTGACAAATTCTTAATAAAGATTATTGCTTAAACTATCATAAGGGATGTGTCTAGTATACCATATGTGTGACCTAGCTGAATGTGCTTGTTGTCTTAAATGGGTCATAGGTCAACGAGAAGATACCAATTTACAGAATAAAAAGCCCAAGAGACCAATTTACTGTAATTTACTTCTGAAATCTGCTGTGTTGTGGGCTAACTTAGGAACCTTATACTTAGCTGACAGTTTTCCTGAAGAAGGAAAGAAGGAAATTTGCATCATGGAAGTATACCATCACTGTTCTGCAGCAGTTTTTGTCCAAATAATGACACTGCCCAATTTTATAAATAGTAAGCAGAACAGGCAGGCAGTAACACTCACAAGTCCCGTAATAATAAAACTTTAATGAGTTCTTATTAACTGAAAGTTTGGTAACAGTAGACACTTTACTTTGAGTTATGAAAAATATTATAGTGAGTATAATTGATTTAAATTTAATAATTCAGACATAATTTAACTTTATAGTATAGGGCCTAAGTTGAGATGACTGTTCAGATGGGCACCAGTTGCTCAGTGAGTGCTCGGAATGACTTGAGACTCTCTCAGGGGGTGGTTGGCCGTGGCTACCCCTACCCTATAACGCATGTCTTAATCGTGGGTGTCAACGGAACTATTGGCCATTCCATATGCCCTGCGGTTGGTACGTAGCATGTTCATGACACAAAACACTAAATTTAAATACATAGAACACTTCCCCAGGGTAGGCAGTGTTCTTAAGCAACTATGATGCAGTCAGGTTGATAAATTAGGTAGACAAGACTATCACTTTCTGTATACGTAAAAATATATTGGCAACGAAGTTCGCTATACAGAAATGCCTATGCTCCCTATGAATAGGCAGACATGGAGAACAAAGCTCCTCTGTTAGGCTGCAATCTAACGTGCCTAAAAGTGGTTACAGGCTAGTAAAACTATCCGGCCATGAGTCACAAAAGTGGTGGATACAGCTCTGTGTCAGATAAAACAGTTTCCGTAAAGTTTAAAACTATTGCAAGCTAAAATCAGTTATCACAAAGAATGTTGGACACCAAGCGGTACAACGTCGACCTACCTGAAGACCACTGTTAGATGACTGAAAAATCATGGCGTAGCTCAATCAGCCTCGCCGATTAGGCGGTGCAAAAAACTTTGAGTATTTTTAAATAGGCTTGGAAAACTTATGCTAAAGATACATTTGACATGTTACACTCATGAAAACATGATAAAATTACTATGCACTTCTGGTACTGCGCCTATGCACCTGAGGGGTGCACTCAAAAGTGAATGGCAATTTAAATGTCTGTTAGCTGTGAGCTTGAGGTGTTTGATTAGTCCAGTTTATTTATTTATGATGTAAAATGTCTATTGTTTGTCTTTTGAGTTTCTTGTAAATTACAGTTTGCCCTCCAGACTCGGCGGAAGGAGTGCCCTGGTGTTGTAGGGGTACCTTCTGGATGGCTTCCACTTTCCCATCCATTGGGTGGACCCCTTGACCATCAATCCTATAACCCAAAAAAACCACATATTCTGCCGCAAAGATACACTTGGCCTTTTTCAACCTTAGTACCACTTGGTCTATTCGCTTTAGTTTACCACCCCCGGTATTCCTAACAACAACATTTACATAAGGCGTTGGAATATTGCTGGGCAGGTACTGAAGCCAAAGGACAACCACCTTACCTTAAACAGTCCCTTCATGATGTTGACTGTTAGTACTCCTGCTGTTACTTCATCCACCGCTACTTGTAAGTATGCATCTTGCAGGTCTAACTTGGTAAAAAGTGTTCCACCTGCAAGTGCTTAATTTATTGTTGGTTGGGAGAAGATACGATACACATTCGTTTTGCATACAGTATTCACTGTGCACTTATTGTCCCCATAAATCCGCACTGAACCATCTACTTTCCGCAGAGGCACCACTGGTGTCGCTCAAGATGAATATTCAACAGGTTCATGTACTCCCCGTGCTACTAATCAGTCAATTTCAGCACACACCTACTCCATTAATACAAAAGGCACAACTCAACTTTTTCGAAAAATTGCTTTAGCTTCACACACAAACACCACTGCCACCGGCGGCCCCACATACTGTCCCAGCTCTGCACTGTCGAACATGTGTGGATATTACTGCGTTAATTTCACCATTCCCTGTTGCCAGATACTAAAAAAACCTTCCACTGTGATTTCTAAGGGGTCTAACCAAGTTCCAGCCCAACAGACTGGGTCCTCTCTCCTCTGCTACTAACAGCCGAAGTCTACTTTGGTTTGGTTTTGGTTTGTAGAGTCACTTCCAGTGTTCCCTTAACCTTCAATCTTTCTTGCGACCAAGTGTGAAACATCAGGTTGGCCTTTTGTGGTGGTCACCCCAAACAGCAATTTGTATGTTTCATAACAAATTATTGTCAGACTTGCCCCTGTATCAATTTCCATTGTGTGTTTCTTTCCATCTAACCACGAAAATTGGTGGTTTGCTGTTCCTTGGCTTTCCCATTGTCTTGTATAGTGTATACACTGCTGCCTCTTCATTGTCATCCGATTCTGAGTGGATGGCCAGGCTGTAATTCCCTGTTCTACCTCTGTGTTGTTTACTGGCAGCCTTGGTGTCCTTCATTTTCCCTGCTTCCCATTTTTCTTAGACGGAGCACTGTCATTTCTTCTTGCCTATACATGCTTGCTTCAAATGTCCCGTCTTGGAGCAAAAGTGGCACTGTGTGCGACTCTGTCAGTATGATTCAGGGGTATGGTCACCATTGCACCTTCAACAGGGTTTCTTGCTATCCTTGAATGGTAGTTCACTAGCTGAAATGTTCCTGTCTGAGACTGCAGTCTCTGCCTGCTTAACCCTACTTTGTGAATTGCCCCTACTGATGATCCTAACCTTAAAGTAATTGCTTATCGGTTGCTCAGAACATATTGAGGGTTGTGATGGTCGACCAACCAGGTAGCTGCTACTCCCCATATCCTCCATATCTAGATAGTTGAGGGTTGTAGGTGTTTTTATAACCATAGTTAAATTTCGGCATGCCTAATGCTGATGTATTCAGAACATAGGAGACTTCTGTGGTCCCGAATACTGTATGGGGCTATAAGGCCTCTCCACATGCCAATTAACACTGGATAAAACAAAAATATTATGGTGGAAAGACACAAAAACCCTGAATAAGCTGGTTGGTAAAGCTAGCTCCCTAAGTGTCATTTAACGGTTTGATCTGAAATAATCAGACATAAGTGAAGTTGCAGTGTTTCATCACCTGTAGATGCTAGAATCTACACAAAGTGGTCCCAACACACTAAGTTCAATGGGGGCTTACACAAATGAAACAAAGAATGATGCTTTAAAATTGAAGTTACAGGTGGTAAGCTCCAGAGGTATAAGAGAGCCTGCAGGAGATGGAGAGGTACTCCCCCGTGGGTTATGAACTTATGTTAAGTTACAAAATGCTCCACGATAACAGAAAACTCTATGGCAGTTACATGGTTAAAATAAAGGTCTTTGTGGAACGCGGGAGGCACAACACACGTGGCCTCTTCCCATGTAAACTCACCCCAGATTAAATTTGGTGATGCTTCCCTGATATCACCATAGCGGGAAAGGCACCACCGCCACAGAAGATATAGAGAAAAGTGTTCTAGGAATGAGATTATTTTTCTAATTAGAAAAAAACTTCCCTGAATAAACACAGATACACACAAATACCCTTAAAACTAATACATAATTAGCAATGTTAAAAAAATTAGGCATAGAGAATTTCTTGCTGTAAAAGTGTTGTTTGCCTTTTGTCGGCTCTACACTGCCTGTCTCAGTTCTTACGTGCAACTAGGCTGTGAAGCAAACAGTACACTGGTATATAGACACTTTAATTAAGCACGATTAATAATAAAGAGAAATTGCTCATGGTCACGTGATTATGGTGGGGTCCTGCGTTAGGGATGGGACGAGTGAAGGTCGTTGCGCTTGTCTATTTCACGTTATAATAATTATGTTATTTGAATACTGGGGACTTGTATACACTGGGATTAAATGGGTAATGATTTAAGCTCTACTTTCTGGGACCACATGCACCAACAAACAACTGGGTCACATAAAAGGTGTTGGCATCCTGATCAAGTTCAATGCTGCCTGGTGCTGCCTTCATTTGTGCTGCGTCCTGACGGCGTAGTGTTGCCATGGAGCACAAATGCTGATCTCATGGGATCAGAACCACGGGGCTGTCCTGGTGTCACCCACATGGTTGGATCAAAGTAGGGCCATCAGCTGACTTGCACGATATTGGGAGAAGCAGGTTCCTTCCCAAACACTGTCAAAATGATGCTGGTGATGTGGCCACTTTCCTGTGTTAGTGTCATTGACATGGTGCTCGGTTGGGGCACTGCTGTACATTGGTGCAACGAACAGTCACTAGGACACATGAGGTTATAACTCATGTCAGTGTACTATCACAATACACAATTCATATTAACTGTTGTATTGCAATAAAATATCTCTCTTTTCATACGTATTTTTTAATTCTTTGTTTAATGCTTGGATGCTAAAAGAGACATCTTATAATCTAGTTATCTTAATAAATTTTTGTCATAGGGTAACTTTAGAAAGTTTCTATTGTGATGGATGATTAAACTGTGCTGCTTGGTTAGCATAAGTAAAATAACCCCCTACCCTGATGGGAATTTATGTTCACTATTTATGATGGCATGATGAGTATGTGAAAGTAATTTTTGAGAAAACAATTGTGAAGTGTTAAAAATAGTGCAACAATATATTTTGGTGTTGACAAATGAAACTTTTACAATAATGGTTATGTATGACTGGGCATTTCATAATGAAGGTAAGCGGAATATCGACAGAGATCTTCCGACAAATTGAAACGGTAGAGAACGACCACGATGCAACAACAGCAGCAGCATTGGAGGCCGTGGAGCGAAGAGGGGAGATGGTGGTACGGTTCCTGGACCCCAGGCACATGGGGAGGGCAGCGTCGGATGCTGCCAAGAGGTTCCTTACCATGCAGGTAGCTTAACACATGCATTTTGGTGAAATAAAATTAATTCCCCTCTCTGCCATTCTTTGTCAATTTACTGGTTGCTCTGGAAATTCTTATTAGCATTGAACACTCAAGTAAAGATAATCTGTGTTTGTTGGTATGCACATACAAATATGAAGGACAGTTATTTTATAATGTGTTATAAAAGTATCAGACCACACTGCATGTTCATAAATTATCCCAATGTAGGTGGCTACATCACAGTGCACACAACTTTGTTATGTTACCGCCCCACCATCTAGAGCGCTATTTGTGGTGCAGTACTGAGTGACTGCCTTTAAAAACAATAATTGCAATTTTATTTTAATGATTCACGCTTCAACTGAATTGAACAATTATTTCCACTATCCCTTTTAAAGTTTTAAATTTACTAAAAATTTGCATGTGAAATAATCTCATTGAAGGACATTGGATTTTTAAACCTATCTCCTTGCCACCTTTGATCTCAGGAAGAGATCATGGTGTTTAGGAAGGAGGCTCAGTGAACCTAACCACCATAGTGACTAAAAAAGGCTTTCTTAAATCAGGACTTTTCAGCATTTGAGACTGACTTTAAAAGAGTCCTTAGCAAAGTGTTATGCCACCTTTGCCAAGTAAGATAAGCTAACCTTATCTAACAAATTTATTTTAAAAGCAATTTATAAGAAGTTTGATTATAAAGTTCTGATAGCCCTCTGTGAAATTAGTTTCATGTAATTTAATTTGTAGTACCTACAACCATAGCTCCTCATCATAGAAAGAGTGACTTAGACTTTTCTAGCTTTTGTAAATGTAAATGTTCATAAATGACTGAATGAAACATTGTCCAGGATGCGAAGCACACAGTCCATCTGGTGGAGATAGTGAAGAGGCCAGGGCAGACCCTGGGTCTGTACATTCGCGAGGGCAACGGCTTGGATCGCTCGGATGGGGTGTTCATATCTCGCATTGCGCTGGAGTCGGCGGTGTATAACAGCGGCTGCCTCAAAGTTGGAGACGAGATCCTGGCAGTGAACCTGGTGGATGTCACGCACATGAGCCTGGATGATGTGGTCATCATCATGTCCATACCTCGCAGACTGGTGCTCGTTACTAGACAGAGGAAAGCAGGTAAGATGCTCTTATCACTCTTTACAATACAAGATAAATATGAAGATGAAGATGTTTTCACCTTTTAAACTAATGTATCATGACATATTAAGGTGAAAAATATGTAAAAACCTCTTTTAATTCTCATGTTAAAAATGTCTAGACTACCGTATTTTGTTTTTGTCGTATTTTCAATTGTGTTATCTTTCAACTACATTTTGAGTCCCACATGTAGTTCAAATAAATAAAACACGTGCAAAATTTTCAGAATGAACTCTTCTTTTTTTAAGTTTATAATGCATTGCATTTACCTAAAATGCATGGGCACCGCACCGGTACCATACATCATTGTCACCCCTCCAGGAGAAAATCATGTCTATCACTGTCATTCATATTCATAATGCAATGTTTCTTAAGTGCTCTGCCATTTCAGGATGTTTTATCAATTTTTTAGATTCATTGTTTTAGGTTGTTCACTGTAAAGAGAACAATTTTTGAGGCAGTCTCATTAGGCATAATAACCATCAAATACATTTCATTCTTTCTTATGATGTTTTGTTTTGAATATGATGAAATGTATAAACTGTGTTTATTACTGTGACATGGCAGTGTTTACATTAACAAGTGATGGAAGGATATAAATTGGCTGAAAGAAAAAGTAACCAGAGCTTCAAAAGTGCACAAATTCTGTGAACTGCCTATTGTTAAAAATACTTTGGACAAACTGGTTAAAAAAGGATGCACCATTACTTTAAAAGTCTTTCAAGGTAAAGAAATCAGGTTTTTTTTTAAATACTGGCTTT
>NQII01002037.1:192217-264145 GCA_002778355.1 Clitarchus hookeri
TAGGCATCCCCATCACGTTGTACAGACATGCCCACCTCATAATCAGTTGAGGCCTCACTTTCAAAGATGGATGCTGGGCATCCCGAAGGCGTTGCAGCATCACTGGACAGAAGCATGACCTGAAGGTACGGACTCCCGGCAGGTGGTCCTGGTACGTGACTCAGGTGGTGTTTTAGTGACCAGGCATCACAGTGCTGGGTCTTGCTGCGCAGGAAATAATGGCACAGCTGTATGCAGATGGTGAAGCAGCAGCAGTGGGCGGTGACACATCCAGTGCGGTTGGCTTGCTATCTGCGTCCCCAGAGGGTATCAATATGCCAGGCATCACGGGATCAAGTAGGTGCTGCATGACACTGCCCTACGTTAACTTGGGTGCCAAAGTATTACAGTCAATGTGCTGAGGTGGAGGTGGCTCAGCGGCACTATCAGTTGGTTGTGCCTCGGAAACGTCAGGCGCAGTGATGCCTGGAACAGCATCCATGTTGACATTGGTCGTTGTGGTGTACAGAAATGCAGCATCTCCTGCTCATCCACATGAGGTAGCATGTTTCTCTGAGATGGTGCACCACTAGGAATGCGCTACTCCACTTGAAAGCGAACCCGGCACAGAAATTCTTGGTTGCAGCTTACAAATGAAGTGCATGCACATAAACCATTTGGCCAGGCTGCAGATTGGGTGGCGGTAGAGTGGTGGTGGGAACCCACTGTGCGGTGTAACACTGGTGGTTTTAATGTGCCTCTTGCAGCACACATTCTCTCCCCACCGGTGTGTTCCACTGCCCTCTGGATCAGTTGCACTATACAGTGATGCACACGTGAACTCTCTCTACGGGAGAAGATCGTGACATTGAAGCAACTCAGCTGGTATCTTGCTGGTGGCAAGGTTGAATGATGCATGGACGGTGAATACAGAGAGAGGCAGGCAGGTGGTTGGCCCATGATGCATGGTTGTTACCCACTGCAAATGCAGTTGTGTTTTCAATGTTTTATTGTGCCGTTCTGTAGAGTTTGTGCGCGGGTGATAAGCAGCCGTCATGTGGTGCAACACTCCCATCGCTTTACCCTGTGAATTAATTGTATTCCAATATCCCTTAGCAATACACATGGGTATCCCCCAAGGATGAAAGACTCACTCTCCAGCACTTTTGTGATGTTTTTAGTGTGTGCTTTTGAGATTGGGTAGACTTCCACACACTGGAAAAAAAAAGTCAGTCATGACCACTATTAATCATTTTTTGGTGTCTGTATGGCATATGAGCCCATGAGGTTGAGTGTCACAATTTTAAGAGACTCTATGGGTGCTCATGCCACTTGTGTCCTGTCTGAGCAGTGGCTTTTCAGACAGTTGCATGTACACATGAGCACACAAACCAGTGGCTGTCTGAGATATCCTAAGCCATTAAAAGTGACCTGAACTTATCTGGTATTGAATAGCACCAGGGTGACCAACCAACTCACTACAATGAATGTACTGCAACACTATGTCATGTGTCTCATACGTCATATACACACTCCATATGTCACTAGTAGCATTTGTACATGTTTAGAGGCATCCGCCTACCACACGCCAACAATCAACCACACTGTTTGCACATTGTTTAGTCCACTTGTGGGATATGGGGCAAGTCTGTTGAATGTTAATTACCTGTGTACACAGTTCCTGCAATGAGAGCACTGTGGAAGTAGATGTGATGTGAGCATATATAACATAGCTGGAAGTATATTTCACTAAAACACACTGCATGTTCACTGGTACAGCGGAATTTTGGGCAGGTGATAACAAATCTGTGTGGAGCTGTGACAGAAGCAAAGTTCATAATGTATTCTCTGAGCCAATTTAGTAATCCAAAAAAATTACAGAGCTGTTTTCTAGTACTGGTAGGCAGATATTCTTTAATTAAGCAGAGCTGTTCTGGAGTACAGAGGCTACCATTTACATCTACCAGCTGTCCCAAAAAATGAATACATGATTTGCCTAGGAGACATTTCTTATTTGCACACATTAGATAGTTGATGGCAAGCTGCTCCAGTACCAATGACAGGTGGTACACATCATTGAGATATGCCATAGTGAACTCACCCATGTATCAATCAAGTACGTGGACCATAATTGATTGGTGGATGGAATACACTTCAGGCCGAATGGCATGACCCTGAACTAGAAATGGCATCTGTCTGGTATGGTAAACACAGTTTTCGGACTGTCTTAATTTTTTACCAGTATTTGCCAGTATCCACTGTGTAGGTCAAGTGACGTCATGACTTTGGTGCAGTCAAGGCTGTTGAGGGTGTCCTTGAAATTGATAAATGGAGGCAGAGAATTTTAAGTGATCAGGTTTAAAGGCTGAAAATACAAACAGAATCTCCACGAACTATCATTCTTTGGAGCTAGGGTAATTGCGGAGTTGTACGGGCAGTTTGTAGGCTCAATCTCACGCCTTCACCAAACATTTTTAGCATCTTTTCCTTGATGATTTGGCACTGGTGTAGTTCATAACGGTGAGGCACGGTATACACAAGTTTCTTGTGGCTGAGCAGTATACATGGCATAATGGATCACATGCTGCAAAAATGTCACTGCACTCATTAGCAGGTACCGGATGACATCACAAAACTTGCGCAGCACAGCGTGGTCACGTTCATCTGGCTGTAACTCCAGTGTACAACTAATGGGCTATGGATCTAAGTTATCAACAGTAGTCCGTTGCTCTTTCTGGCCGAAATTTATTCATTACGCAGCTGGTTCCACTGCAGAGTTCTGTTCTGTCAACCACTGTACACCTAGTATAGCATGCTCCCTGGGGTTATTGGACACTAAAGCAGAAGTGACAGTTTCAATGTCCTGGATGCGAACTGTGATTTGCACTTTACCAACTGTGTCACCAGTATGCATTGTGAGCTGTACTGTTTGATTTTCAGGTTTAATTTTGCACACGTCAATGAGATTTATGCGGGCAAAGTTATGAGAGGCAACGGTATCTATGAGAGCACAGCACTGTTGGTTATTAAGAACACTGGCATCCAAATTATTTTGTTGGCACTATAGCAGATCTAGGAGAGCATGATTTGTTGTGGCATTTGTCCAGAAGAGCCACATTTTTCCCAGCGGATGGTCGTGTCCGGCTATTCTACCCAATGACACAGTTTCCCGGAGGTGTTTTGCTGTCACGTAATTTTCTGGGATTGTTGTTGCAATTCGGACACTTGTCGTGCCAATACATCTGCTGCTCATCATAGTTACTGCATGCATACAGCAGTGGTACGTGTCCCGAACCTGGTTGCATTGTGTCACTTGAGCCACTTTTTCTGGGAGCACTATTGTCCTTTTGAAGTGCAATACTTTTGAAAATTTTGAGGTTTTGTCCAAATCAGGAGGATTGAAATTTTGCGACCAAATTGTCCTTCAAAAACTTACTGTCCTTATACTAACGCAGAAGTGCGACTCAGGTCAGCTGGTACAGTCATGAAGAACGGCTGCAAGGTCTTTGGTTGGCAGGCATGCAAAATTTGGCAGTGATTGGAAACAAGCAGGAGTGGATGTAGGCACTGCTGCAGACGAGACACATGGCAGAGTTGCTGTTGTTATTGTGTTTTTATGGGCATTGTGTCACTGCAGACGAGACACATGGCGGAGTTGCTATTGTTATTGTGTTGTGGGCATTGTGTCACATAGTCCTGTTGAGCAGGAGGAAGGGCAGGCTGTGAGACTCAGATGTGCTTGCTAGTGAGTGAATGTGGCAGCTGTAGCAAGCTGAGTTACAGCGTGCACTGGCAACACATGAAGCATCCCCCATCAGCATCACACCACTCACCCGCTGTGACACTTTAGCGGTGAGCATGCAGATGTACAGCTGTCACAGCAGGTGAGTTTAGAGTTTGTCCTCGGCAAATGTTTTTGTGGCATGGTTATGACCACTGTAAAGTTGATAGGGTTGGCAGTGGCTGAAAATGTTACGTGTGGGCAGGTCTGCACTGGCTGAAGCCACACACAGAAAAAGTAGTTTTTAGAGTTCATAGTAGCAAGTTCCTGCAGTGGCACCCACTTGTCATAATGTACACTCAAGCACTGAGCACACGCAAGGGTAGCTTGGCGAATTCAGTCACACCAACTTAAGATTGTTACATTTTTTGAGTTTTCACATAAACGCAGTTGGTGTCGATTCTGAATTTGAATTCATAAGTCACTTGCACAGTGACACACTCAATGCAGAGTCGACGGCACCCCAGACCCTTTGGGTCCCACGCAGCCTTCGCACAAGACAGCACCCCAAACCCTTTGGGTGTTACACAGCCTTTGCACAAGTCCGCTTGGTTCAGTCCATGGTGGTATGCACCAATGCTTCAGCACACAGTTCCCAATTTATGCTTTTAAATTTCTCAAGAGGCCAGTGAGCTTCCATGGAGTTCTCACACTGATAAACATTCGTCTAAAACTGGACCAGCGTAAATGGATCTGGATTCAGTAGTGGGCACACAACTTTGAGCACAGATGTTGCACAATACTGATGGAGATGTGCCAGTCTATCAGTCCACAGTCCTCACAGTGCAGAAAACAAGGAGAAGCCATTGTAACCGATCATCTGTCCACCGGGGTCAACATACATTGCTGTCCTGCTGCAACCTCCCCTGTGCTGCACAGGAGGGGTGAACCGGCCCAAGAGGGTGGAAGGAGTAGCATGCATCATGCATGTGCACATTTACACACTGCTCCCTGCTGTTATTCATGTCTGCCGAGGGCACATAAGGGGTGGTATATGCACACATTTCTGCTGTTGTCATTGCAGGAGATGATGGTGATGCATGCACCATGAGCTCATGCACACCCTGTCAAAAATGGTGGTGATATTTCTCTGTTTGTAGGATGGCAGCAGGAACGGTAAGAGAGTGACATGACAGGGTTGCTGGCACCATGTTGTTTCGTTGATCCCATGTTGCCATGAAATTTTCCAGCGATGTCACAGGCACACTCCCTTGGTAATGGAAAAATAATGCTTGGAGAGAGCAGGAAAATGTCAAACGTCAGAAATTTAGATTAGGTTGGCCAAAGAGATTTTGACAGAATAAAAACTTTAGACAATATGACATATGACAAATACACGTGTTGTAAATGCAACAATAGGAAGGGTTACACACAGCTTTTAGGCATGGACATGGGATATTTTAGCCCCACATTGGGCACCCTGTAATGTGGTACAGGCACCCAGGAGTGGGAGAATCAAGTTATTGTTAGAAACGGTGAAACAATACTCACAGTAAGTGGTATTTTTAAGGGCACCAGTTGCTGTAGAGCAAAAGTTGTGGACCGTTTGCCTAAGTGGTTTCCCCTGTAGCATCCACAGAGGTGTAACAAGCATATTTTTCTGCTGGGCACACATTTTTAAAAGATTCTTCTTACCAGCTGTCACGTCTTCCACACTCACACCTCTTTGTGAGTACGGAGGGCATCAGCGGTTCAGTTTTTATTTTATATTTACTTTTATTAACAATGACTTGTTAGGAATGAGAACATATTTTAATTTATTTCTAAAGATTACTGTTAGAATGTTGGTACATTTATTTACACCTACATCCAGCCTTTGAAGTAATTAATCTATTTGCTAAAATTTATATTTTCATCTGTAAAACATTGAGTTAAAGAGGTTAACTAGCGAAAATAATATATATTTTTAATTGAAATTAAATATATTGTAAAAAATTTTTTTCACAATTTCTTTTAGTTATAATAGAATTTTAGGGTCAATGGACAAAACCTCAAAATTTTCAAAAGTATTGCACTTCAAAAAGACAGTAGTGCTCCCAGGAAAAGTGGCTCAAGTGACACAATGCAACCAGGTTCGGGACACGTACCACTGCTGTATGCATGCAGTAACTATGATGAGCAGCAGATGTATTGGCACGACAAGTGTCTGAATTGCAACAACAATCCCAGAAAATCACGTGACAGCAAAACACCTCCGGGAAACTGTACCTCCGGGAAACTGTGTCATTGGGTAGAACAGCCGGACACCACCATCCGCTGGGAAAAATGTGGCTCACCTGGACAAATGCCACAACAAATCATGCTCTCCCAGATCTGCTATAGTGCCAACAAAATAATTTGGATCCCAGTGTTCTTAATTATTTGTGATTTCATGTCTTCGGTTTCAGCAAAATAACCAGGTATAAAGTTCATGTCCAGTTAACATTTAATGTATCAAGTTCAAGTGTATGATCTTCCACATAGATATTAAAAACATTTGGCATTTATTTCTAAAGTGACATAATGTAATAGTATTATGTGTGAATTATCTTCAGTCATTTGCACGCGTATTAGAGGTCAAGACCCAACACCTGCATTACATTGTCTGGCTAATGTACTCCTTTGGCCACGCCACGATACGACTATGCCCTACACTGATAAGTCTCTGGCTGACTGAAAAATCCAGCCAGTTACTGCCCAACCCATTCCAGAACCACAGGACTTTGAACCATGTGGTACTTTACTATTTCCTGTCATTGAAATATTCTTAATCACAGCATTCTTCCCTGGAATCCACCTTCACCGAGACATTCCCAATTCCCCAATCCTATATTATGTCAAGACTGATAATTAAATTCACCATGACATTGTCACATTCTACTACTGTTTATTTCAGTGCAGAAAAACTATTCAACATCAGCAACTGTTGCTATAGAAAAACAATTTTCTTTGATTCATGGAATTTATATAATAATATTGAGAAAAAATTTAGGAAAAAATAAATATGTAACAGTTTTAAATCACACGTCGCTGTCTTGTTGTCCGCATCTGTTGCTCAAAGTGCGACGTGTGTGTTTCTAGCTGTAGAACATTTGTGTTATGGTTGTGTACAGTTATGGAGCCCCTACAGCACTCTATGAGCGATGCATGAACAAAGTTTTTTGTAACTTTGCACCTGGCATAATGTGCCAGTAATGTATATATCCCCCATGGTAACCGCTTTTTCTGCACTCTATGCACTGACTTGAAGCCACCATGACGTGTTCGGCGTGATCACATAAATAATCTCTGTACAACAAAAAAATATGGCAGCATAAGAAATTTAATTAACTGAAAAATAAACAAAACCTAACTACAGTCATGCAGGATTGTTACAGCATGATAGTGACCTATCACCATTTCATGCGTATCCATGTCCACATGTATGCAACATGCAAGCAATGCTGCTGAGGTAGGGCTATGGTAGTTAAATATAGTTACCAAAAGTAATTATTGGATGGACCTGAGTATGTCTGTGGCTTGGTAACGCACTAGAATATGTGCCACCTCTCTATTGTCCAGGCAGGAAACCGTGATGGGCTGTGACAATTGCCAGTGTGTTTTTTCAGAGTACTTTGTTTTGACTACTGTACATCTTTTATACAGTGCAGAAATCTGTTCCTTTTTACACCATCAAGGGGTGACAATCAACCACTGAGACTGCTCTTTCAGTGGCCATAACAACAGTGTATCCCTTTGCACAAACTCACTTAGCCACCTGGGAGGTGGAACTAGCAGAATTACAATTATGTTGGATTGGCATGACTCAGTGAGTGGCAAGAAGTGGGAGAGAGAAGGAGGGTAGAGGACAGCTTTGTGCACATTCAGGGAAATGTAAGTGAATGATGTAGCGAGGGCCAAAGTGTGTATGTTTAGAAAATGAATAAACACTGCTGTTGTGTGCTTCTTTTGGAAACACTTTTATATAATACAACTGTACCAAGATGATTTGGACTACAAGAAGGCACTTTGCAGTAGGGAAACGATGTGATATACTATTGTTTGCTGACTGCAGGGAAAGGAGGTGTTGCATCTCCTCACCTACAGCCTCGCTCTGAGCACAAACCACCACCAGTTGTCGTCATTAAGAAGGAACTGCGGGAAGATGACGACATGGAAGATATGGATGACATTTCTTCCAGGAGGCATGGAGGCGATGGACGAGAAATGGTTTCTGCTTCCAGGTCAGCAAACATTTTTATTTTTAACAATTTTATACTTATCAAGCTTTTCTGTTTATTAAAAATAAGCGATACAGCCAGACACATGGATTAAGCTTCGTAAAGAGAGGGGTTTGTACTAATAAGATAATAGATGCATTTGGAAACTTTTTTCATGCCTATCAACACATTAATTTAAATTTATTGATGATTGAACTAATATTCATTTAGGTAGAAATCTTAGTGTAGGAGGTAAACCTCTAAAGACTTAGATAGATTAAAATAATGAAGACTTCAAGAATTTACAGATCTTAATAGATAGTCTGTAACAGCAGATGGTGCTTTCATAAGTTAGAATATACTTTCCTTTAAAAACAAATAATTTCCAATGTAACTTAAATATACTTCAATTACAATTTTAGCTGTCAATGAATAATCATTGCAAGATATAAGTACTTAGGTTGAATTTAATGTATACTGATAAGATTTGTATCAATAATGCACTCTTACAGGTCACAACTCCAAATATAATCACAGTTTCTGTTTCTGCACATATTTGTACTGTGAATCACCTCAAAAGTTGGTAACTAATTTGTATAACAAACAACTTCATCAGAGGCGTGTGAGTGTGCCATTTACTCAGACTCATTTGGTTTGCATGAGACATGAATGAGTAAGCATGCTTGCAACGAGCAACTCGTTGAAAGATGAATTATTTGTAAAATGACGAGCAACTCACCAAACAACGAATCCAATGACCCCCGACTCGTTAACCTGTTGAAACAGACTCCAGCTCGTTGAAGGGCAAACCGTTTGTGGGGTGACTGGCAACTCGCCGTGACGAGTCCAATGATCCCGACTTGTCGATCCGTTGAGGCAGACTGCGACTCGTGGACTCATTGGCACGGTTTACAAGTCATAGATCAGACAGTTCCACCTGTGACATCTGTGCACACGTTTTTGAATAAATGACTGAGATTTGCCTTAAATAAAAGGCGTCTTGTCATTTGGCGAGTTATCAGTTTAGATGAGGACTTTTGCCAATGTCTTAAAGAAATTTGAATAATGCAATTCCAAACATAGCATTCTTGACTTGGTATATGCCAACGAAACACACTGTAACATTCCACATCTGGGTATGAGGAATGGAAGTTACAACTCGGTTAACTCAATCGGAGAAACATGAAACTCTACAAAGGCGCCAATGAAAATAAAGTCAAGTCCCAGCTTATTTGTTCTGTACTTTTATTTATCAATCAATTGAAACAGTTGACATACACTCTTCAGGTATGCCGAGTACGAACAGGTTTCACAGACCAACAGAAAAAAGTAGCAGCGTCGCAGTGGTTTATTGATTATTCACGTCTTGAAAACTTGGCTCGCCAGAAGAAAAAAAAGGAAGCGACCTCCCACACTGGCGGAGAAATAAACGAGCAGGTTAAAGTTTGCCGGTGTGGGGGTTATTTGCCACGCCCAACGTGACCTCGGCGAGTGCTGGTTGTCAACTGTTGGTCCTTCACCGTTCAAGCACTGAGTGTCTACTGCTGCTTATCGACTGCTGGTTGGTGATATGCATCCAGGGCTTTTGTCTCTCGTGTCTACCACCACTCCTCACCTCAGGGTGCCACCAATCGTGACCAAATAAGGGCATGAAGTGTGTCGCCATGCCATATCGAACTGCATAGCTCTGCAAACTGCGTCATCGGTAAAATATAATCCAAACATTCTAGAACACAAACTGTTGACGCAGTTCGGAAAAGCTTCTATTTTACTAATGCTGACGCTAATAAAAACTACGATTTCTGAAACGGCAAACGGATGCCTGATACTACCATGATAAACAAATTCCCATGGCTTTAATTTCAAATCCCGATAATATTTTACAAAACCCCGCTAAACGAAAGAAAATGAACCGTGGCTAGAACCTAGATAATTAATAATATTGCATCATTACAACACATTACGACTTTAACACTACTAGCACATAATTTTCGGGATTATGTTACATTATTTTCAACCGTCATCATAACCGCAAACCCCTAGCCAATGCGTGGATCGCAATCATCACCAAAATACATGCTAAGGTAGTAATCACAGAAGGGTACATTTACAAAGTTAAATGTATTGCAAATGAACAAACATTGTACATTTTTATTGAACTAAAAACATATTGCACTTTTTCAATGTAATTAAAAACAAATTGTACTCTTGGCAGGGAAAAAAATTCTGAGTCTTATCTGTTTTCTTATAACAAATAAAGGAGCATAATCTTAAGATCAGAAAGTGAGTGATTTTCTTACTGAAGCTTTACTTATAAACATCTCAGCAGAGTAGGTAATTCGTAGACAAAGGGGGAAACCATAAGAATTTATACTCGCACTTCAGTCACTTTCGTCACGCTCAAAATTCTTTTCACCTTCTTTTTGACATTCTTTGCTCCCGGTTACAAATCAAATGACTCAATAGCAGGATATGAATTTTCACACATTGTTCTAAGTACTATGCTAACCGTTGCTCATAAAGTTTGGTGATACAGAACAGCAAGTGCGGAGGCTAATCGTACCTTAAGGGGATCAAAAAACGTATTACTACTGAAAGTGCAAAAATTAATGACAAAATACGAGGCATGTTATCATACTAAGAAATAATTATGAATGACCAGAGTGACATTGACGTTTTTCGGGCTGATGCTGCTCCTCTTTTTCGTGATTACTAACCCTGCCTTGCTAAAGTTCCTCTCACTTGAGGCACTTGTTATTGGGGTAGCTAATATCAGGTGGGCAAGCTTGACCAGCTGAGGGAACATTGTCAACTTCCTCTTCCACCAAGGGAGGTCACCTGGAATCTGACCACAGAGGTAACAATCTGAGTTTACCTATTGAAAGCGTGCAACACTTCCTAGAAACCCTGTGCTAATTAAGACTTTTGCGATAGGCTTACAAATCGCTGAGCTCAAAGTACTGATATTTTAACAGCATGTCGATCTTAGTGATTTGTAGGCTTATCGAAAAAGTCTAATGAGTACAGAGTTTCCAGTGTGTTGTTTTATAGTAATTCCCAAATTCCAAATTCTGTTTACCAGCTAAGAGAAGAGTGGAAGGGCAATGAAAAGCACAAACACATGTATTGAGCATGGATACTCTACTGGAGAATAAAGAGCAAGGTTTTCCCGCATTCATTTAAACATTCTTGTATGAAATAGTAGAAAGAAAATCATAATATAAATCTGTTTCCCACACAAGTATAACAAATGCGCTAAATACTTTTTATTTTTTACTGGTTTAAAACAGCTTGAGGTATTTAAAAAATAACCACACTTCTAATATAAATACTGGTTCATATTTATTTTCAACACAAACTTGTAATATTTAGTTGCATTACTTAAGAAACGTAACATTTTAAGTTATCTAACTCAAAATAATTTAATATATTGATAAAACTGGAACTATAGTTAGTAGCGGCGGTTAGCAGTAGCAGCTCGTTCAAACTCTGTCTGAATGTAAATTACTTGTTCAGCCCGTCAGACTCGTTTAGTCTGTGCAACCAGCAAACCATCCTTTTCAAAACACACAGTTACAATTTATTCAATTGTTGTGATAGCTTTTTATGTACAAGAGTAGTATTAAAGTTAATTACTGAATGAAGGCACAAATTGCGGCATACTATACATTTGTTGGGTTTTTCTTGAAGCAGTTCCTTCAGTAAAGATCACCTATACATAAGACACTACCACCATGCATTAAAAAATAAGTTGACGTGGCTGCCTAGAGCAGGATCGGCCAAGAGAAGGATAGCGTTTTTACATTGTAAATTATTTTAGGCGTGTCTCCACCTACTTCAAAAATATTGCTCTGAAGCAAAAAACACATTGTCCATCTTTGTCTGGGCCACATTTCTACAAAATATTTTTTTTTGTAAAATGTTTAACACCCTGAAAATTGCAGGTAAATTAAGATTTATAGACACAACAAAAATGCAGTTTCTTATTAATTGGCTCCTAATTGCTTCCTTGTAGCATGATTCTTCTCTTTGAAGGGCATAAAGTGGTTTTTGTTTGGAAGTGATATTGTGAAATGTAGCTGAGACACACCTAAAATTATTAAACGTCTAAAACCTTATCCTTTTGCTTGGCTGGTTTTGCATCAGGCAGCACCCCTAAAAGTGTACATCTAACTTCACCCAAACATTTATAATAAAAAAAATTGATTATGTAATGTAATTCTTTAATGCACTTACTTGCATCTTAAAACAAAATGGCAACTCTTTTCACAAAAAAGTGAGAGAAAATTGAAATTCCTGATATGTGCCTAAAAATCTAGAAAACATTACACAAAGGTTGTAAAGCTATCAACCACATTAAAAACTGTCGCTATCTTTCAAAAACCAGAAAATATGTAGCCACAGAAGGGAAGATTTTATTAGTTGTTTTACAAATAATTTGTGCCCCTGACAGAAATAAAATTATTTAACAACAGTTTTTTTTGTAATGTAATTTTGATTCAAGGTAACACACACTACACCCTGACAAAAAAAAATTACATGCAGTGAAATTTTTTTTTTTCAGGTTATTACAAGTTACATTTAATAATTAATGAATCATCATATTTTGGAAAGCACAATACTGGAGAGGCCCAAACCAGTTTTACTAGTAACAAATAGAAAATATTTTGTGCATCTGAAAAAAAAATACACTCAATGATGTGTTCTCAAACACTGAAGATGAAGGAAACTTTTCTAAGAAAGCTTATAAAACTTAATCAGAAAACTTGGCAGGTACAAAACTTTTAAACGAAAGAGTGGATGACCAATGCTAAACAAGTTACAGTTATTCAAAGCAAATTGAAATAAATTGAAGACAATGCTGGGTTAAATGCCGCTGTAAGAGGAAAAGATGACTCACAGTGAAAGTGTTCTTACTTCATGCAGCAACAGAAGGCTGTGATACCACTGCAAAAAATTTCTTAAACAGAAAAAAAAAAATGCTTTGTTTGTGTGTCGAATTATATTACAGTTTATAGCTGAATGATACTGCGAAAAGTTGAGCATAGATACTTAGAGTAATATGGTACTTGGTTTAAATTATTCTTATTTTCCTAACCCCTTCCTTTTTCAAAGTCCCAGGATGATGCAACACTACATGTGGAGACACTAGTTATTCCATATATTGTGCCACCATAGATGCATTATTTTATCAAAAAAATCACGTTACTTTTTTAGGTACAATCTGTTAACTATTCTTTTACAATTAAATTTCCATGCAAATAGAGTTTCCAATGAAACTATAATTTAGTTGTGTCAGGCAGATTGAGATGCTTAAATTTGGAATTAATTTTAGCAACTATTGACACTAAAACAGGGGCGGACAGGCCAGAGTTGGGACGCTGGAATCCCACTGAGGTCCTCACAGCCCTTTACACCTGAATGAAACAAGAAGATGATTGAAAGGAAAAGAGTCCATAGGAGTAGTTAATAGTCTTGGGATAATAGAGATGCAAAGAAGGAAGCAAGAAGTTACCAAGATAATAAGCCTACTTTCCTCTACTTGGATGCAAATGATTTCGATGAAGTTTTCAAGAAGTTAAATGGTAGGTGGGTCTTTACATCTCATTGGTAATGATCATTACATATGCAATCAGAAATAAGTGCAATACTAGTGAGACAATTAAAAATACACGCATGCCCTGCCTGGAACTCAAACACAGAATGCCTCGTAATGTGAGCTGGCGTGCAGCCAACTACATTACAGACAGTGCCGGACTTAGAGACCCAGGACCCGTAGGCAATTACAGAGTCCAGACCCCCTTTTTGGTAATTTAACAAAATAACCTATTTTATTTTATATTTGATTAACATTTTTTTAATTTAGAAAATAGACAAGACAAGCAGACCTAGACATATAATAAAATACCATATATACTTTTTACTCATTATTTTTATTATTATCAAACATAGGAAACATACGAAATTTGCCTAATTATAAGTGCTGCACACGCGACGGACTTTTTTCTCAGCAAAAGAATTGATAACCTCAGTATCAACTGATGGCATTATTTATGATTCTACGAACAATATAGAGAGTGAATTAAGTCTCTCCTCTTCTGTGGTAGATTGAAAGTAATTCTTAACTCTCTTTAGCGCTGAAAATTATCATTCTGCTGAACAGTTTGACCTTGGTGTACACAACAGCATCCAAAGCGCAATGCCAGTGTTTGGATAAATGTCCAAGAAGTCATTTTCCAGGATATACTTGTATAGCTCCAGTGATGACAACCTTTTCTCCCTTTTATCCTCAGCAGACAATAAATGAGCTCTCAGGTGTAGACACTCGTTTTCTAAAGTATAGTCCAAATCCCCTGGATAGAAAGCTACCAGATTCCGTGCGCCAACACGTGCGTCTTGAGATTCCAAATTATGTAGGTTCATGAAAAAGTCAAACTTTTTACTTAAGCTCTCATATGCCGAGCCATGTCTCTGTAGTTCCGCAATCAACCTGTCGATAATGACGTTGAATATGGTAACTGTAAATCTGTCCCTGCCGGAGAGTTCGACCTCATTTCCACTTATTTCGTCAAACTGCACTTTTCACTTATGTTTCCTCTTCATATCGTATGTGTAGTTCTGTTCGCCGCTTGTTGCCACAGCTTTCGACTCATAGTGATCAAATGTACCGACCTTCCTTATATCTTCTAGGTATGTTACCAAGGACCGATAAAGTTCAGCGATCGCACCTAATTCAATATTCACAGATTGCAGAGATTTGCTCACTTTGTTAAATCTTTCCAAGATATCATTCCACAGTAGGGCCAGGAAGCTCATTTCCAGCGAGTGAAGTGAATTTGAAAGACTTGAAGCTTCAGAACGTGTAGATGGTTTTTCACTTGTGTCATTGGCGATTATCTGAAAAGCCGTCATGATCTCATTCTAGGAGCAACAGAGACTTCGGCAGGCGTCACCCCAAGCAGACAATCTTGTCTGAGAAAGGCTCTTGACAACTGTTGAATTTGCCTTCAGTTGCGATACCAAAACTTCCAATCTATGTGTCGAGACCGAGAAAAAATTGTACAATTCCTGTAAAGTACCGAAGAAAGACAGAGCTACCTCACAACACCCAGCAGCACATGATCCGACAAGATTCAATGAATGTGCCGAACAAGCTACAAAAACTGCCAGAGGAATCACTTCTTTTATTCTCGCTTGAAGACAGACCGGAATATACACCCGACATGTTGCTTGCATTGTCATAAGATTATCCTCGACAATCAACGATAACCAAGCCGTAATTTCCCAATGTTTCAAGAAAGACATTAGCCAAATCTTCTGCTTTATGGCCACAATTTGGAATAAACCGTAAATATCGTCCAACAGGACATCTCTCTGTAGATATATACCGTACGATAAATGTACGTTGATCCACGTGCGAGATGTCCGGAGTTGAGTTTTATCTCAGTCACAATCTTGTTTATGACCTTTTTTGCCATGATGTTGATCATTTCTTCACATATTGTAAACGAGAGGTATGATGTTGTGCCGCATCCCTCGTTTCCATAGCGTTTCATGCGCATCCAGAAAAGGATCAAACTCAGCCAATAGTTATAGCATCATGATATAGTTCCCACTGTTGCTTGATCCAAATCTCTCTTTCAAACCTATAAACGGCATTCTGCGTGCATACAGCGACCTCACAACAGCTACAATGCGCCTCAAAACCTCATGCCAGTATTTTATTTCTTCTTCCATTTGAAGAACAAGACTCTTGTCAACTCTACCGCCAGCGTTCTTCCTCGCTAGCAGCGTTGCACTTACTGACCTGTGATAATATGAATTTTTATGTTCTTTCATCCTCTGACCTACATTTTTCCATTCTTTGTACCCTTCATCATTAGCTAGCGACCCCGATTTTCTAAACATCTTACAAGGTGCACAGAACACGGAACCCTTGCTTATCGAAAATATTAGCCACGGCCGAGGTAGTTTTACACCATTAGGCAATATTCGGCTAAAGAGTGAAAGGGATACACACCTGGTTTTATCTCCGTAATGGTGCTTCGAAGAAGATACATCAGCATCCATATTTTGTTTCACGCCATTTTGTATGTTACCAAGGGCTGATTGTGGCGTCATCCAGTATCCACTTTGCTGGATCGTCACTCACAGTAACAGATGGAAATTATGGGATTGGAACACACGTGTTTGTGTACGATTCAGGATGTTCACCACAATCTTCCTCAGTAACTACTTCCGGGTTTTCCGGAATCAAATTTTGGCGATTTTCAGGTAGCTTGTCACAGTCAGACACACTGTCAGTACAGCTAGTACTAGGTCTGGAAGAAGCAAAGAACGAGTCAAGCTTAGAGACATTACGTAGAACATCTGTTTCCTTCTGCAATTTCTCCTTACTCCTTCTTTTCTGGGACCCGCTCA
The DNA here is from genome assembly GCA_002778355.1 of Clitarchus hookeri. Lineage (NCBI taxonomy): Eukaryota > Metazoa > Arthropoda > Insecta > Phasmatodea > Phasmatidae > Clitarchus > Clitarchus hookeri. Next base: position 208,577 of record NQII01002037.1, read on the forward strand.
GTTGTTTGCCAGCACCATACATCGCTAATTTCTAAAAATAATAATAGATAATCAGTAATAGTAAGTCACTTACTTTATTAGTTAAGGATTGTAAGATTCGTGGCTATCTAAACTTACCTTGGAACCGAATTTGCGTAAAAGATAAAACCTTTAGGAAGCAAATTTTAAATTTATATGAGACACACTTTCAATGTGAACTGACAGACAACTTCAGACAACTAGTGACAAGTTTAGAATGTGCGCGTGCGCGCAGTGCAGAACCAAAGCATATGTACCTACATAATTAGCGACGCAAAGATTACACGCTGCACATTGGACGGACGGAATTTCTACAAAAATCCACAATAAATATCATCAGAATCTTTAAATTAATAACAAACATTTTTTTTTGTTTATATAGACATGTACTAGACTTTTCCTGAACTTTAGGTAGACTAAATTTCATCAATAATATACAGGAAATGCTTCATATATGATCAAAAATTCAAAATTAATAAAAATAAAAAACTTTTAGACCATATTCGTCTACTGGACTAGACTTCTCTTAGACTAAATTTGCTAGATCAAGGATAGATCAAATATTTTTTACACAGGTCAATAAAATTATCCTATTTTGGCTACTGTAATAATGAATTGCGCTGTCTTGTCCTGTGTCCTATATTAATTTAATTACTGTTGTATATTTGTACTTTCCTATTTGATTTTCTTGATAAATAAAATTAAAAAAACCGTTTGTCCCCTGGCCAGGGCCCTCCCGAGGCTAGTGTCCTAGGCAGGTACCTTGTTCGCCTAGGCGGAAGTCCAGCACTGATTACAGAGGTAGGATTCAGAGCATCAACTTCAGTAGAAATCAATCTAAAGTTTTGGTAGACCGGGTTAAGCAACTTCAAATATCTACAGAGGTATTATTTTGAAAACAAGTGAGTGAATCACTTAAATCATGTAAGTTTACATTACCTACGGTAGCGCTACTTGTGTGCAGAATTGGTTGGATGGTTGAGATGTGGCATAAAAACTTTAGTTTCTCATTTGGCACTATCGTATAAAAAGGTCTAAAAACCGGTTCTGTATAGGTATATCTGATGTGTCTAATAGATAATGTCAATATAAAAAATTAGGTTGAAATTGATCAACTTATTATACTAATGGGATAAATAATTTATATTGCACCATTTTGAAAAAAGTATTTCACCCACTTATATTATGAAAGTTTGCATGGTCCACTGTTCTACTACTTGTGTGCAAAATTTGGTGGGGATTCAATGATTGGTTCTCAAACTATGGCACAAATGTTGCATTTCATCACCTGGCACTATCTTACAAAAAGTCTGCAAAAGATGATTTCTATAAGCATATTTGATGCTTCTCATGGCTACTCTTGTTATATTAAATTTAATTGGTAGTGTTAAAATTGTTTAATAGATATTACACACTTATCTAAATTATTTATATAACTGCTGCCATACTATAAATAAAGCCAGATCCACTTAAAACATGACCTACTGTAGCACTGCTTATGTGCAAATTTTGATGGGAATCGGTTGGTTAGTCCCAGACATATAACATTAAAGCTCCAGTTTCATGTAGTGCTACTTTCATTACTATATTGGCAAATTCTACGTCTGTCATAGATACTGCTACATATTAAAGTCGGTTGAAATTGTCTGGGATGTATAGCTTACTAACCTAAAATATTTACATGGTTGTTATTTTGGAAATCTGACTACCTCCTTAGTCATATAAATTTAAATGGAAAGTAAAATTATAACTTGTAGCCTGAATTTGGTATCAGTTAATTTTTACCCAAGGTAGGACACAAAAGCTTAATCTTTTATGTAGTGTTATCTTCCAAAATGACTGACAAATAAGTTTATATATTAACTTATTTTATGCTTGCATAGATACTGCCAGCATACGAAGTTAAGTTAGGATTGGTTACATGGTTTCATAGATATAGCATTATAGTCTATAATGTTTGTGTGGCAGTCATTTTGAAAATAGCCTGACCCACTAAAACATGTCAGTTTACATGATAAACTGTAGTATTACTTGAGTGTCAAATTTATTAGGAATCGCTTGATTGTTTCCAGAGATATGATTTTAAAACTTTATTTTTCACGTAGTACTTTCTTACAAAATGGCAGATAAAATGGCTATGTTTTGACATATTTGATGTTTGTAAAAGATAATTTCAGTAAAACAATTTTGGTTAAAACTAGTCAAATAGTATTGCAGATATTACAAATAAACCTTATATACATTGCCGCCCTTTTGAAAATAAGTATTTAATTCATTTAAATTCCATATATGAACATGGCCTATAATAGTATTACTTATATGCCAAATATGGCAGAAATTGGTTTTTTAGTTACCAAGATTAAACATAAAAACTTTATTTTTCAAGTTGCACTATCTTACAAAATGACGGATTGATAACATCATCACTTTCTAAATTAAATGCTTATATCATGCACTGCCAATGTTCCAAATTTGGTTTAAATTGGTCAAATTTATTCCTGAGATATAATGTAAAAGCTTTATTTTATTTTGTACTATTTTCCAAAATGGTGCACCAATAACTTTATTGGTTTCTACATTAAATGATTACATCATGCATTATAAATGTGCCGAATTTGGTTTAAGTTGGTTAAATGGTTCCCAAAATACAATGAAAAAGTTAATTTTTTCAATTGGCACTATTTTTGAAAAAGGTATATTAATAGCATTGTCAGTTTCTAGATTAAATGCTTACAACATACACAGACAACGCACCAAATTTTGTTTAAATCTGTTAAATGGTTCCCGAGATATAATGGAAAAGCTTAATTTTTTTAATTTGCCCTATCTTACAAAATGGCGGATTAATAGCATTGTCAGTTAACAAATTCAACGCTTACAACATACACTGTTAACATACCAAATTTGGTTTAAATTGGTTAAATGGTTCCCGAGATATAATGAAAATGCTTAATTTTTTCAATTTGCATTATCTTCCAAAATGGCAGACTAATAAGATTATAGCTTTTCAATTTTAATGTTTATGTCATGCACCATTTAAGTACCAAATTTGGTTGAAATTGGTTAAATAGTTCTCAAAATATAACACAGTGTCCCAAAATTTTAAAGTTTCCGCAATTTTGAAAATAAGTACCCAGTGTAATTGAAAACTATAAAAGTCCAATGACATTAATAAATACCAAATGTAGAGGTAGTTTGGTGAAATTCGGATGTTGGGTTGAAAAGTTATTAGGGGGGACATACAATCCAGAAAAAACATTCACATGATTGCATAAGCCTATCTTTCCTTCGGAAAGTAGGCTAAAAAAAAAAAAAAGATAAGTGAGAAATAATAAATTTGGCTGAATTTTAAACTCCAACTTACCATATCCCCAAATACTTGGCATACCTCTAGACATCCTGCAAACTCCCTGCTCTCCTTTCTCACTAAAAAAAATTCAAGTCTGGACTCATAAATGTTTTTAACCGAGGCCTCTACTCCTCCAGTCAGCCCCTGCACTAACAGCTGTAAATTTTTTATAAGGTATTTTGTTTGAACATAAAATAAAACAACACTGATACTATGTGGTTTTTCACTCCTCTAAGTCTTTCAATATAGAGCTTGCCCTTTCTTTTAACACATGATTAAGTAATAGTTTAGAGATTAATATTGGGTAAATGATAATTTTGAACTGTTACATATGGTACTGCAAGCATGATGAGAGTTTTCTGGTACAGATGAGCATTCTGATCGTTACAGGTCACGCATGGGACTTGGTCTGACGGGGCTCAGCTCAACCCAGGACTTAGGTATGGAAAGTAACGGAGAGACAACGAATGGCCTGGGGCTGGCTGACCTGTACTACAACTCTCGACCGGAGCACGCGATGGACAGGAGCTCCAGTGTGATGTGGTCCTACCAGCCTCCACCTGCCCCCGTCATCACAGAGCAACCCCGACCACAACATTTCCAGCCCTACGACAGAGGCTACCCCAAGACTCTCGAGTCTCTTGCAGAGAAGGTAATCATATCTAACATGGTCGGAGCTAGTCTGTCCACTTCTGGCATGTTATATTTTATAATTCACTGTATTTTACTGTCTATGCATACTTTTCCAGTCAGTGAAACTATGCAGGAAAGTCAGAAGAAGAAAGAAAGGCGAATATAGCAAAGTATTTTAGGTGAATTTTAGTGGAACCAGCTGATTAAACAAAAAATTATAATCTTTAACAAAACTATTCAGGGTTATACATTACGCATGCTCATATTCACCTTTTTGCCAGTTCCTGTGTTCAAGTCCAGATTCTACACAAGCAGAGTTTAAAGTTTTTTTCTTTAGTCTTGACAGTTGTGGAACCACTCTATTTACAAAGGCCTACTTTCCTCTGCAAAATGGAAGACAAAGAAGCATGAAATTAATGTAATCTGGTAGCTCTCACCACAATAACTGCATCATGCTGCTCTAACTACAACTGTCCCAAGAGGAGTTATTTTCGCTTGCCAGTGATGATGGCAGGTGATTGGGTGATGTGGTCTCATCACCCGGACCTTAAGCTGCGCGCAGCCAATGGCCCATTGATGCCATTGTGGGGGGTGGCCAGCTGAATGGTGCTAGGTTGGTGGTCATTTGATAGTTGGGAGACCTTTTGAGTTGCCACAAAGGTGTGGTTGGCAACAGTACCCATTAATGCAGCAGAAGTATGACCATTCCCTTCCACAGAGACAGTCATTAGCGTGTAAAATTCCTATGACAGGTGCCCCAGGAAAGGCTGGTTGCATGTTTGTGATTAATGTGCTTGTTTCCTGATGCTGAGCTCATCAGATGGTGTAGTCTCTATGCTAATGCTACGCTGTGTGGGATTGTGATGGTTTGTTTGCATTGCATCTGGTAAGTTCATGTCTGGAGTCACACTACCCTGTCATCCTATTGTCCAGCAATACTGTTTTATTGGCTAGCAGACTGGTTATGTGAGCAGACATCTTTTTTACCTATCACAGCATACATGATGATGTTCATAGCTGCCCATGGTGATTGTAGTTGTTAAGTCACAAGCATGTCTGGCATCACTATAGCGCACTGGTCCTGCATGTCTTGAACTTCTGTAAGTGGAAACCACACCAACACTTCCATTCCATGTCTGGCTGCATGTGTAACTCTGATGGGACCTTCTCTGCCATGTCTGACAAGACTTCATGTCTCCATCAGAGTAAAGATGCAAAAAGAGCTGCAACTTAAAACATCACAGGACTTTGATGAGCAAGTCCCACGAAAATTGGTTTACTATTTTACTTTATTGTTACTCATATACATTACAACGTGCCAACAAGCTTACACAACAACATTCCTCTTTTTTTAATTGTTCATCCACTCATTCGTTCATCGCCAACTGTAGCAGTTGCTGCCGCTGCTACCAACCCTTACATGTTTACCTTTCTTCATAACCTAAACATTTATACACTACAATAAACTTACTTTCATACACTACACTCCATCTTCCCTTAGCAAATGAATTATAAACAGTTACAGTACACACAAGTCTATTCCTTAGCTTACAAAGTACGTATATCAGGGATTTAGAAATTCTGCATGAATGCCTTAGTATTTTCTCTTGTTGCTCCTCTGGGGAAAATCCTCTGAAAGGTGAAGCAGGTGGGTTTTTGCCTCTCTCTTCACATCTCAGTGCAAAAGGCATGGTCAATGGCTGTCATTTTCCACTATTCTGCTATCTGGTAGGGAGTGTTGTACCCCAGTACTATATTCCCCACCCATCCAACCCTACTGTGGCTTTAGCAGCTGGCTGACTAACAAGTCCACATGCTCTCAACAACCTAGGGTGAATACATTCAGGTAGCCATGGTTTCCTCAACTTATCCACATGACCACTGTTTGTAGGTGTTCTTTATACCCCCAAACAACTAGATATGTCATGGGACTTATTTTTACCATTCTCCCTGGAAACAATTTCCTCAATTTACCCTTCACTGACAGTAACGATACCTTTTCGTCCTACCTTATGTTGATATATGTTGATATATGTTGATACTATTTTACAACTCAACTTCCTATTAGACTCCCTTTGACCCCTCATTACTACCGGTTTTTGTTGTGGTTTTAACATGGTCAGTCAAGTTCATGGTTTGTGCTTAAATATTATTTCTGCAGGACTTGGCTTTGTTACACAACATGCGGTGTTTCTGTATGCAAACAAAAAATAATGCAACCTATGTTGCATGTCTTGGCTCGTGTTACCTTTTTAATAATCAATTACATGTTTTTTAAATTTTATTTTAAAGTCTGAAGTAACCTTTCAGCTAGCCCTTTAGATTTTGTGTGATACAGAGGGCTTTTCATTATACTTATACCATTAACCTGACAAAAGATATTAAATTCTTCAGAATTAAATGGAGGGCCATAGTCAGACACTAATGTGGATAGTATAGTAAAAGTGGCAAAGTATTCACACAATTTTTCAATAACACTAAATACAATAATTTTCTGCATTATCCATGCTTCTATCCACTTACAAAAGTGATCACAAAGAATCAGCATGGTTACACCTTCATGTTGGGAGAAAATCAATATGAATTATTTCCCACACTTGAACCGTTTCTGGCCGTGCCACCGTGGGAATATCATTCCGTACATTCAACAAATTCTGACAAACTTCACAGGTTTCCCCCTTTCTTTGCACACCACATTGGCACTGTTCTTTGTAGAGTACTGTAAACTTCCTGCAGTTTTGTCTTCCCCACGCATAAGTATTTTGTCCAGTGAGGTAGTATTACATTTAGCCAGTCCCTCCCTGCCAGGAGCGGTGCTGTTTGTTGATGAGAGGTAGACTGCACTTCTGTCCATTGCCCCTATCACTGTTACTTGGATTTTTCCAATAACTTTCAAACAGTCTCCAGTAACTGCCTTGAGTATTTTTTTTTTACAATGCTCCAATTTGGCTTTAGGAAACATATCTTTATAGGTTGATACTGATATAATGGACACTCGTCCCACCATCTACCATTTCCAACCGATGTCCCTCCACTGAGACTACTACTGTATGTAGCTCGCTAACAGCCTTGATATATGCCCAGTTATTACTTACTCGTCCCTGTAAATGTTTGATTCGTACCGATGCCACTGATTCTTCACTAGAATCGCCCGTTTCAATTACCTAGTATATATTTCTCTTGCTGCGATATACCTTTGACACATGTCCCTTTTTTCCGCAGAAGTGAAATAGCTCCAATTCATTGCTGGACATCGGTCACACGCATGTTCATGCCCACAAAGAGAGCACAGTACTTCATCAGATGCTTTGGCATGCCTCTGTCCTCTTCCATATCTCGATGGGTGAACCTGGTGACAAATTCTTTGATCATCGTTCTTCTTCGTTGGCGATCTGGGTGACAGTTTGTTCACTTTTTCTGGTGTAGTTGGCTGAAGATGTTTTGTTTGAGATGTGGGGAGCTCCATGCCGAGTGCAATTGAGCATGCCCTCTTAAAATTGAGGTTAGGTTCAATAAACAGCTTTCTTTGAATTAAGTCACTGGATCACCCACAAACCAGGTGATCATGCAACGCATCATCAAGAAAATAACTAAAATGGCAAGTTTTAGCACAATTATCGAGTTCCATTATGTACTGAGACACCAATTCTGTGGGTTGCTGATCACGTTTTTGAAATTTATACCGCTCAGCTATCACTGTTAGAGTGAGCGAAAAATAATGAGACAACACTTCCACTATTTCTTGGAATGTTTTTGAGATTAGAGTTTCAAGAAGAAGCATATTTTTTAGAATTCCATATTTTTTAGCTTCTACAAGAGTGATAAATAAGGCACTTATCTGTAGTATCTGTAGTACCTGTATCTGTAGTACAATTCACGACAAAAAATTGGCAGATTCTTTCAACATATGACCTGAAATCTTCATTTTCTGGATCAAATTCGCCTATATGTCCAATCAAACCCATCTTCATATGTAGCACTCTTTCCAGTTATGCAGTACTCCAAACTCACATTTTTTTTTAAGTGTGTTACATTGCCGGCCTCCTTGCTAGCAGTGTACAAAAAACAGGATCGCAGAGGCGATGAAGTNAATTCACGACAAAAAATTGGCAGATTCTTTCAACATATGACCTGAAATCTTCATTTTCTGGATCAAATTCGCCTATATGTCCAATCAAACCCATCTTCATATGTAGCACTCTTTCCAGTTATGCAGTACTCCAAACTCACTTTTTTTTTTAAGTGTGTTACATTGCCGGCCTCCTTGCTAGCAGTGTACAAAAAACAGGATCGCAGAGGCGATGAAGTTAATTCCAACTTTTGCAGCCTACTTGCCAGCTGCGTCCACACTCGAACCACTGCTGCAATAATTATCTGTTCCTGGGTGATATTTAAATGTTTGCAAAGACGTTATAAATTTTGAAGTGACAAAAACCACGACTTTCGTTGTTTTTCAAAGTTAATTAATTTTTTCTTTGTTCATGTCACACTTATTACGAGAAGCACTTTCCTTTGATTCACGGTTAACTTTTATCGCTAGGCACTTGCCAAGTTGTGAAAATTGCACTACCAAGTTACTGCATAAATTTAAACTGAGGCAATGAAACTTAAGTCAGGTCATGCACACGCATTCCGTACGAGCTAAGGCATGAGTCCATAGCTAGAAGGCCTTGATACCGCCTCGCACAGGTCTTAAAAATTTACAAGTTGATCTAAATTTCTTGATGTTAAAAGTCCAAATGAAGGAAAAATTTTCTCGGTGCGGCCTTTGACCTAAGCGAGTGAAATTTCACCGCCCGCTTACCTTACATTCAAAAATTTTTAACAGGCCACCACAACCACGATCTTCCCATCTGGTGACCCGAGAATTTTTGTAACTCACATCATGGTGCCGGGCACCCACATTGATGAACAAGCTGACTCCTGATTCGCCTAGCCCGCTCGCATGATGTATCCTGCCACCACCAACCTGACATTTTTTCCTGCCTGTACAGCAAAACAACTACATGCCACAGCAAAAATATATTATTATACAACCAGGAATTAATACAAAATGAGTGCCTCGTGATACCAAACAGACCTAATTATTTTACTAGTAGGGTACAAAATAACCTATATTACCCATTACAAAATTATATTTGACAATTCCTTTTCTTTTTAAACCTTATACAAGACTATAAGCATAACCATTTGTATAAAAAGGACATTTAACCATAATTACCCTTATTTTTGAGGAGAAAAAATTAACCCAGTGACCTTAGTGACCTGCAATGTCACAAGTTCCCATCCTCGTCACCAGTTTACTGTTTTACATTATTGTTACTTATATACATTACAACTTGCCAACAAGTCTACACAACAAAATTCCTCTTTTTTTAACTGTCCATCCATCGCCAACCGCTGCTGTTGCTCCCTTGCTGCTGTCAACCTTCACATGTTTATATTACTACATAACCTTAATATATATACACTAGAGTAACCTTACATTCATACACTAAAGTTGGCAGCATCACTAAAACTGGTGTAGCTGGTTTGTACAATGATTTTGTTCATGTTTACTCATCCATTTTCTTTCTTACATCTGCACTGTTGCTGGTAGAGTACTACATGCACAAACATGTCATCTGCAAACATTACCAACTCTGGTGCTTATAAGTGTTGTCAATGATATACTGTGTAACACATCATACAATAAACTACCCCTGTCCCATCACATGTGATTTTGACGACTACTTAGTTATGTCTTATGGCAATGTTAAATCTATTCCCTTTCAGCGTGAACTATAGGCACCTTGCTAAGGTAATATTCTGGGTCTTTGGTTTCAGTTGCAGTTATGAGGGCTGTTTGACAGTTGACACCTCTGGCCCTATCCAAGGGTTACAGGGCTCGGACATCTTGATAGGTGGGGAGAACAGTCCCCATGGGATGGCTGGCTCTACGGGTATTGTACAGTGGTATTTCATTTGCGTTTGATCTCACTAGGCTGCATAGAAGAACACACATCCTGTGTCTTAGGCTGTTCAGGCATGGCTCACAGGCTATGGGTGCCCAGTGTCTTGGTGGGTGGCTGGAAGAGCCCGTATGTGTATTGTAGGAGTTCTTCAACTTGCTGCTACTGCACAAATTTAGCGGACTTCCTCTGTTTGTTATACAAAACAAACAATGTGCCATTTACAAAATCCTGTATCAGCTGATGCACAAACAAACGAAAATTAACATTATGTTGACTATTCTGAGTGTACTACCGACACACATCAGACAAGCAGAAAATACACGGATAAGGAAGAGTTCCTAGATTAATTAATACATTTTATTTTATGTGGTCACAAAACAGGGGTTCTTAGTGCTAAAAACAAAACTTTGTGCTAAAGCTGTAATGTATATGTGTTCAAAATGAAATGCACATTAAAAACTGTCCGTATTCAAATGAAGCGCAACTTCAAACCTTGGGAGTTCTCTTTACATCGTATCCCCACTCTCCATTCACGCCTTTCATACATGCTTGATATTAATTCCAAAAGCCTACAGAAATATTGCTGAGTTTTGTTGAATTACTTTTTCAAATAATTTGACGAAATATATTTCAAACTCGTATCGTTTTGAGCCAGTAATAGGAGAAAAGTGAACGTTTTAAAATACGGGATCAAGAGACAGGCCAACGTGTTGCTACCTGTTGAGGAACATACTCAACTCACACCACGCCATCTGTTAGCTAGCTCCCGAAGCACTACCAGCCAGAAATAAATAGCTTACTTATGTAAAATAACAAATTTACGAACAGATACCAATCATTTTATTTTTCCACAAGCTCTGTATAATTCTTAAAGGAACATGTATTCCCATGTACAGACATTTTGATTACTAGTAATTTCTATTTGGCCGGTAATCGTTATGCCTATGTCCATTACACGCCATATTTTCCTCCCGCAAACCCATTTCCTTGTTGTTTTCTTGTTGTTACTATACTGTATTAATAAAACGAAGAAAGTGGGATGCGCGTGGGTAGTTTTTAAGTAATTCTTACGTTATTCCACAACACATATTTCCAACTCGAGTTGTATAGTATCAGTAATAGCAAAATTACTGCTTTGCAAAAGTCGTTTGTGAGTTATTTATTTGTTGGCGAATGAAAGTGCACTGTCAAGCAAGTTCTCAGAATTACTCTTATTTTCAGTCTTAACATATTAGCTGTAACGTCCAAAGTATAGTAAGAACTACAATTACCGTCTTGCAAATGTTACCTCAAATTCACTGTCTGTATATACTGCCAATAAATTTGGAAAAAGTTAAATATTTCATTTTTTGCAAGGTTTTATATTTTTTTAACCTACAAATTTTTTAGACAGATGTCAGTCTATAAATACCTTCAAATATGTTTAGCATTACAATCCACTTGCCATTATGACAAGTGGATTAGCTGACAGTGTGTTAATAAAATATACAGCCGCCACTTCACACACCAGTTAATGGGGAAAGAATACATAAATAAAAGTAAACATTGGTGCTACTTTCGTGAAACTGTCAAAATCTTGCCAAGTTACATGAGACAGAGAGTAGGTCTGAAAGTGCTACATGGATCTCTCTGTTGCAACACTGAAGTGTAGAAGTGTTCTCCTCCCATGGAAGATCAGGTTCACGTAGACACCTTGCTATCCTCTAACCTCTGCACCTGGCTGTGAATCTCAGTGGATTGTACAGAGGTGGACGAACAGTCTCACTGTTTAACCTTTTCCTGTCTGTGCCAAGATCTTGGTTACTCACAGTGGCCCTCCTATTCCAATACCCAGCGGTGAATCAAGGTGGCATGTTGGATTATTGGGGGTGGTGAGAGTAACTTGGAATTAACCTGGGTGTGACCTAGTGATGACTTCCCAGTACCGTGCTTGACCATAGAGTCTGAAGAACTCTGGTCCAGCCAAACCAGGCGGAACAGCCACAGCACAGGGCATCAAGTTGTGACTGTGTCTCCCTCCCCTCTTTGAGGTGCAATCGCCCACCACAGGAATAGTTATGTTTCTGTCTGAGTGTGTCTGGTTCCCTTATATTCTATTCTTTGCCAAGAAGTCCATGTGGACATGGAAGTTTACTTTGTTAATGAGGGCGGAAGGTTAATGAGTAGGGATGGCATCTCTACAATAAGTAGTCGAAAACTCCGGAATAAAGTGCTGCAGGGTTTATACAGAATTATCAGTGCTCTACTGTGGGAAGTTCTACCTGTCAGAATCTTTAATGCCAAGCTCAATAACACCCCTGTCAGGTGTGGCCTGTGAGAGCAAGTGGCCTCAGCCATGTCAATCACTGCTGCCTAATCTGGCTATTAGGTGTCCTAACCATCTTTAAGCACATGAGTCACAGATCTAGTCACTTTGAGGTGGGTGGCATAACTAGTATGGTGTGCGTGCATCACGTTAGTTGTCACCGACATTTGTCGAGCTGTCAAGTGCACCCGGTTTTATACTAGTTGGCATTGCCTTAATTATTCTCTATTCTTTTTGTGCCACGCCATGTACCCTCCGTAATACACTTACATTGGATTTAAAATGTTTTATTACAGTTTGTGTTAACCCGGTGTAATTTTTTAACTGCACCAACTTTCAGCATGGACTACAGGCACCTTACTGAGGTAATATTCTGGGTCTTTGGTTTCAGTTGCAGTTATGAGGGCTGTTTGACAGTTGACACCTCTCCTTGGCGCTGATCTGTATGATGAAATGAACCATGTATTTAAATATGAGCGTGCACAGTGGTAGCAGGCATCAACGTGTACACGTAGGCTGTCTGAGACTAGAGTGTTTACTGGAATGAATTGTTCATTCTGGTTTCAGATATAAGCGCAACCATAGTGCAGTGTTTAAGTGAATACTATTTTGTGATATGGAAACATATAGTCAGATCTCTAAAATACTTCCAAAACAAAAAATCTGGGACGATAGTGAGTGAAGTGAGTAAAGAAATTTGGGCGGCTCTTAACGCCGTGGCCTTGAGAGCCAATGAGAGTGATTGGGGTGAGTATGGAGCAGCGCTGGAATGAAAGGGCAGGGGAAACGGGAGATACCTGAGAAAACCAGCCGACCAACAGCATCACACAATTTCCACTTACAAAAATCAGGTGGCCCGGCTGGGGATTGAACCCAGTTTGCTTTGTTGGGAGGCAAGCAGGCTAACCACTCAGCCACCGTGGCCTCTTGGGACAAGAGATGGTATTTTCAAGTTGGGGTGTTATGAATGACATTTGGAAAAGATACTGCAAAGGAAATGAGTGCACTGGTGGTGCTGGCCACCAACTTCATGAGTGACAGTGGTGCCAGAATTGTAATTATTTCCAGTGCTAGAGACTAGCTCGGCTCCTACCCGCCTTTTATCTCTTTGATTTTGCCTTGTTCTCTTTTCCTCACTCTCTGCACATGCACCTAGCAGTGTCGTTCTCGCAGTGATGTTCTCCCTTTTCGTCTGCATTTAGCTATATTCAGGTGGATCATAGTGTGCGATTGTGATTTGGAAAGATATTGAGATTTGGCATTACTATGTATAGTTTGTGGACATAGTGTAATTTTTAGGTTAATCAGCACTGTAAAAGGACAGTGTTCATGCTACCCTGACATCATAGCATAAATAATTCTTCTAAATGCAAATTTGCTCTGTTTCTTTTATGTGAGCATTAATCTTTTACATTGTAAAATACCCTAATAGTTTAACATGTGCTACATCTCGAAATATTCCCACTAAATATATTGTACTTGGATCATAATTGTTTGAAAATAAACTTATCCTAAACATGCATATATGTAATTGTGTTTCTACTTCATTCCTGGCATTTTTTGTTTACACCACATAGAAAAAACTAAAAGACAAAAATTACGTAACCAATATGTTTCACTACACTGTTCACTGTTGGGGTGGGAAATTTTCTGCATCATTACTCAATTACATGATCATGACTACAGAGGTGTTATGCATTTACACTGAAGAGCCAAAAAAACTGGTACACCTGCCTAATATCTTGTAGGCCCCCGCGAGCATGCAGAAATGCCGCAAGACAACGTGGCATGGACTCGAATAATGTCTGAAGGTATGCAGAAGGCAATTCACACCATGAACCGTGCAGGGCGGTCCACAAATCTATAGGAGTGCAAGGCAGTGGAGATCTCTTCTGAACAGCACGTTGCAAGGCATCCCAGATATGCTCAATAATGTTCATGTCTGGTGATTTAAGTGGCCAATGGAAGTGTCTAAAGTCAGAAGAGTGTTCCTAGAGCCACTCTGTAGCAACTTTCAACGTGTGGGGTGTCGCATTGTCCTGCTGGAATTGTCCATGTCCGTCGGAAAGCACAATGGACATGAATGGGTGCAAGTGATCGAACAGGATGCTTACGTATCTGTCACCTGTCAGAGTCGTATCTAGACATATCAGGGGTCCCATTTCACGCCAACTGCACACGCCCCATACCATGGACAGAGCCTCCACCAGCTTGAACAGTCCCCTGTTGACATGTAGGGTCTATGGATTCATGAGGATGTCTCCATACCCGTACACATCCATCTGCCCGATACAATTGGAAACGAGACTCGTCAGACCAGGCAACGTGTTTCCAGTCATCAACAGTCCAATGGCGGTGTTGGCAAGCCTAGGCGAGGCGCAAAGTTTTGTGTCGTGCAGTCAACAACGGTACACGAGTAAGCCTTCGGCTTCGAAAGCTCATATCAATGATGGTCCGTTGAATAGTTCGCACGCTGGCACTTGTTGATGCCCCAGCATTGAAATCTGCGCCAATTTGAGAAAGGGTTGTATGTCTGTCACGTTTAATGATTCTCATCAGTCGTCGTTTGTCCCGTTCGTTCACAATCTTTTTCCGGCCGCAGCGATGTCGAAGATTTGATGTTTTACCGGATTCCCGATATTCACGGTACACTCGTGAAATGGTCGTACGCGAACATCCAAATGTTATCGCTACCTCGGAGATGCTATGTCCCATCTCTCGTGCGCCGACTATAACACCACGTTCAAACTCACTTAAATCTTGATAACCTGCCATTGTAGCAGCAGTAACCGATCTAGCTGCCGACCGCATCGCGTTACTCTGATTGGTTCCATACCTCTGTTATTTGCATATGCACGCCTATACCAGTTTTTTTGGCTCTCCAGTGTATAATCTGCCTTAACCAGGCAAACCCCATCTGTACTGAGATTCGGTGCCAAACGAAACCAGTAATCTGGATCTGACTGCCTGCCTTCACTCTTTATCATATCCTTGGAATTACATGACAAAAAAAAAGTTGTTTACAACTTAGAAATTTGGGACAAAATTCAGTTACAGGAAGTGTTAGAGCTATGAGTGGTGTTTCATTATCCCCACTTATTAAATCTCTACTGAATTGCAATAGAGGCTTAAATTGTTGCATTAACATGAAATTTAATGAAAGAAATACTGTTGCAGAGCAATAATTACACTATACATGAGTATTATAGCATTATCCATAAATTTGGGTATTGATATTTAAATATGGCTGTATCATAATTTGTAAATTTTTGCATTACGAAAATTTTACAATGGAAACAGTTACAGTTTGCTAGAGCTATTTATGCCCAAATTTGATCAAGATTTAATAGTTCTTTACTAATTCTGCAATATTTCAGCAATATCAATAATATAAATTTATGTTACCTTATGAGGTCAGTAATAATATTAATTACTGTTAATTACTATTGAATTTATATTTGATACTTATTTCCTGAAAATACTAAATATACAAAAAATTTGAAAGTTATTGATGATTTTTTAAATGATAGCTATGTAAGTTCTGATGAAGGATAATATGGAAACACATTATTAATTACACACTCACATTGCTGATTTTGTAAATGCTTAATATTCTTTCTTTCAGACGGAAACCTGCAGAGCCTTGAGTCAAATAATAACCACATTTCTACTATATAAATCAAGACATAAAAGAATTCCTCTGCAATGGTTAATGTGGTTATATCTGATAAACAGTNCACATTTCTACTATATAAATCAAGACATAAAAGAATTCCTCTGCAATGGTTAATGTGGTTATATCTGATAAACAGTCTCCACAACATGCTTCACAGTTCCCTTGTTCCAGTCATTTTCTTGGGCCTACCAGAGCGATGATGGGGCTAGTGGCTAGACTATAGCAAACAGTGTAATAGAACAATTCAATCTATTTGCAGTGTGTTACAAAACTCAAAATTACTGTTGTGTAGTGTAGATTGTACATTTCCTCAATNACATTTCTACTATATAAATCAAGACATAAAAGAATTCCTCTGCAATGGTTAATGTGGTTATATCTGATAAACAGTTTCCACAACAGGCTTCACAGTTCCCTTGTTCCAGTCATTTTCTTGGGCCTACCAGAGCGATGATGGGGCTAGTGGCTAGACTATAGCTAACAGTGTAATAGCACAATTCAATCTATTTGCAGTGTGTTACAAAACTCAAAATTACTGTTGTGTAGTGTAGATTGTACATTTCCTCAATAAAATTTCAGAATTCTAAATCCCCCTTATTTTTAGTGACTAACTTTCAGTGTATAGGCTGTTCAGGGGTATAGATACAGCAAACACTCGATTCTAAGGCCTTTCATGGTTCTCAGGGAAAGGATTGTTATTTCGAAGGGGTCGCTATTGGAAAAACCAATCCAATTAAATTTTTTTCATGGTTCCTGAAAAAAGGGTTGGTATTTCAAGAGGGTTGCTATTCCAGGGCTCTTAGAAATGAAATTTGACTGTATGCCCAATCAAATAAAAATACAGTAAGTTATAATTTTTTCATTTAAATGCACCAAATTTATAACACGAGTTTCACTCCACACGTTTTACGCCCTAAACACAAACATGGAAACAGAATAGTGCAATTTTAACACTGACACAGCAGATCCATGTTTCTCAAAGAAACACTTATATTATTGTTTTTACACTTTTCTGTGGCTGATTCCTGTAACTTAAATAGGAAAAGCCTTTTAAAAAATTCCCTTTTGAAAAGTTTTTGAGCTTATTAAATTGACATAATTTTACAATTGGTCTATAAACACTTAAATAATTTTACCCTCTTAAGAAGTTTTTTTGTTTAATAAGCATATTTTTCAGTCCCTCCAGAAACTTCTTTGGAGAGTTTTACTGAATCCACTTAAGCAAAGGCAAATCTTGTCTAACTCTCAATTTATCATTGCGGCTATGTTACAAAAATTCTGAAATGCTAGTATTTGATAAAAATTTCCACTCCCTCCAACAAATTGGACCACAGCACAATGCACACCAAAGTGTTTTGTACTGCCCACATCCCTCAACCAGTAGTAAACAGTTTCTTCATAAATCTACCTCCCCCCAGGCAGGGTAAGCCGGGCTAGTGGAAGCCTCCATACTGTGAAGGCTGCAGTAGATTTCACCTACAATTCACGGCATCTGAGGGGGGTTATGAGTGAGTGGTGGAGTGTTGCAGGGAGGCGACTTCTTACTTTATAGGCAGGTATACACGTAGATTGGGCAAATTGCTCAGACATGCAGAACAGGGAAGGAAGTGACCAATGCTGCCATCCCAATATTTTTTTGAGTGATTTTGAAAAACCATGGAAAACTGAACTCAGGATGGCCGGACAAGGAATCGACCAGTGTCTCCTTTCAAATGTGAGTCCAATGGTTTACCAAAGTTCCACCTCTCTCAGTCTTACATTCCAACACAGATAGAGAATGGCATCGCTAATGCCAAACATATGTTTACTGCACAGCAGTGTTTTTCTTTTGTTTTCTGTGGTAAAATGACAAGAGATGGATTTAATAAAAAAATACACGCCCAAACAAAGACTTTCAAGTTATATGTACTTCACCATTTTGTTCAATATTTGCATTGATTTGGGTATTAATATTTTTGCAGGTTCTGCAACTTTGCAGTTCCTATATTTTAGAACTGCTACTGCATTATGTCCAATTTCCATAATGGCTTAGGAATATTTAAAACTATAATATGGCAATGACCTTGATGACTTTTAAGGAAAATAAATAAACAAATGTTAAAATACAGTGATACATTTTTCTGACCTCACTGTTTTGTGACTAATAACAGTGTGTGTGGTTGGACGAAGTGAGATGAACTTGCCGCAGGTTCATGCATTCTATGCTGGGCCTCAACCCCCATCTGCAGCCAGCACGGCTTCCCGCCGTATGTCTGCCGGCCCCACGTCTCAGGCTGGCGGTACACTTCGGCACTATTATGGCCCTCGGCACGTGGGCGGCCGAGCCATGCCCCGCTCGGGCAGTGATCAGCACCTTCCCCGGGTTGAATATGATTATCCGGGTCGGCAGGCATCCCACACCATTCTGCGATCCAGCCTCAAGTCTGCGACCGGCAGCTCTTCCTACGCTTCCAGGTACCGGGTGGCCGACGTGACGCCGTCCCAGCGCCAGCCATTCTCCACCGGCACGCTCACCAGACGGCACAGGCCGTCGCTGGACTACGCTTCCGACACCGAGGCCACCTGCACGTCATCCCCTCGTTCATCCTACTATTATTATAGGTGGGTACACATTTTACCATATACATTGGCTGCCACATTTCATTTTCTTCCAGAAATAGATAATTTACAGAAGTAACCAATAATAACCCTCAATGCTGTAGAGGATACAGTATTAATTGCCAAGAGGGAGTTACTGCTTTGAGTTTCACTTCAACCACATGTGTAATATTTTATAAACAAATTATACTTATTTTTTTTATAAAAGCCAGTTCCCTGATAATATGATACTATTTAAGTGAGTTGTTACAAAATGCTACAAATAACAGTAAAAGCAATAAAATATTTTATATGTTTCATCATGGCATACAGATAGAGTGACCTGATAAAATACAGGTCTGCCCAAAACAGCTTCAAGTGCTTCACTATTCTCATATTTAGGTTATACTGTCAGTTCATTTATTTATCTTCTGAAAGTGTAATTTGGTTGCGTGTAATGTTCCAGAATTATTTCAGATGTTGCCAAATGGCAAACCTGTATTTCTCATGTCATGATTTATACAAAGTAATTTGTAATATTTGAAAGTTCTCGGAAGGGTACTTTGTGCTTGAAATTCAAGATGTGTTAGGTTGCACTAAAAGCACATGTTTTTCTACAGGCAAGGCATGATGACGTCCACTCCCTCGCGCACCCCAACTCTGTCTCGGTCTCACGTGAGCTCTGGGACATCCCCCGCTCTAAGTTCCTCGCTGTCGACCAGCCTACGGTCCAATTCCCTGCCCCGCGACCACCGTGGCCATAGCCATCCGTCAACACAGCCTCGCCATCACGTGGTGCGCTTCGAAAGAGAGACGCGTGGTGCGGGGGCCGGCCTCCTCGACCAAGAGGATAGTGATGGAGCAGTGTCCGCACCCGAGCTGCCCGTCACAAGAAAGGATCGAGGTGTGGCTCTTCGTTTACTGCTCTGCACTCTATTAGCATAATAGATGCACAATACACATTCCCTGTTAAATGAACACTTCTGAAATAAATATTTGAAAATAATCCTGTCTGTGAATGCCTTGTCTTTTAATGTAAACAGTGACTGGCATATCCATACACAGAAATATTACAGCGAGTTATGAAACGTAGTTCTACGTCATAACATATGACCAGTAAAAATGGTTTCTTTTGATTTTATGTACATTAGAGTTAATATTGACATAAATAAATACATTTATATTTTCAAAAACTGCACAAAGTTACTTGATGCAGTAATGCTAATTGTAAGCTATTTGCAGAATTAATTTTTACATGTTGGGGAAATTGATATACAGTAGTAAAAACTAAAAAGTAAAAACTACGCAGAGGTTTTCAAAAGTGTTCAATTAATTTTGACCCCAGCTTTAAAAGTTGTACAAATTGTAAAAGGACTTTCCTTCACAATAATCTTGATCCTTTCACAAAAGAAAAATATCTATTTCCCTTCCATAGGTTTTAATTTGTCAAATTTAATACAAATTACATAAATCTAACTTGAAGAAAATTTTAACTTTGTTAATGTTATTATTTAAGGTAATATATTTTTGCAATCAAAACAGTCACTCTCCAATCAATCATTGTGCAATACACTAAAACAACAATACCACATTAAATAGGAATACATTTGAAAGGTTCAAACTCACTATAAAATTTAAAACACATTAAATGATTAAAAACCTTTAAAATAGAACACTTAAAATTTTTTCTAAAGTACCTAAATAAATCAGGCAGCACTTATGAATAATTTCATTTGAAATTTTACTTCGGTTATGTCATGCATGAACTCATAAAAAAATTACAGCCCAAAAATTTTAATGAAATTCATTATCATCTTTGACCTCGTCCTGCCTGACACCATATGGATCACAACAGTACCACCCAGATAAGCCATCCACAATGCTAGTTTCCAACCAGAAGGTGAAAGAGACACAAAATGATCACTACTGTCCAACTTGTCTGGGAAGCCCTTCTCCTCCTAAGAGTCAACAACACCCTGAAAGGCTTGGAAAATGCCCAAACTCTCCAACTGGATTCTAATTCCTCGATATTTCCTCTGTGGCTCTCTATAATTCCCCAGTTGCCAATCTCGAGCTAGAGGAAGTCAAGAAATCAAGTGAGCATATTCAAAGTGTTCTGGTCTCCCTTATATCTGCTGCTGGCCCAGGATGTCTGACGGAGTGGATCGGACATTGGGATTTGCATAGTTCTTTTAAGGCTGGCCATGCAATCTCTGTGCTCCACAACTTGTGTTTATCAACTAATGGCACTGCACTATTGTCTTCATGTCACTGCAGAGATGCACACTGCCCACCAGTTCCCAAATTCCAGCCTAAGCACTGTCAGGTGACAACCCACTGGAACACTTGTAATCAACATTATACTGACAAAGGAAAAATAAGCCATTCAGGAAAACCCACTCTGTCTTCATTCCATAGTAGAATCCAATTGAAAAATTCTGATATGGGCTGTTCAGGGTAAACTGAGCATTTCTGCAAGCCCTGCTTAAGATCTACTTGTATAGACACTGTGTATTCTTCAACCATATTATGTAAAATTAACATTTTCATGGGCCTGATCACTTCATTTTATGTCTCAGTCAAATGAATCTATGAGAAAAGTAAATATTTTACAAATTTGTTAATTCTTAAACTTTTGTTCATTAAGAAAAAGAGGAAGCAAAAAATTAATTTCAGTATTCACAAGAGGTTAACCTATCAGTTTCAATTCAAAGTTAAGGTATGGAACTATTTTCCCTCCGTTGATAAGCAACTTTACTGAGCGTATATCAGTTAGTGTGCTCATTAAAATATGTAGATGTACGGGCAATTACATTTGTCAACTGTTGATTTCGAAAGTGCTCAAAGAACCATGAACAACCTATACACTAAAAGTTGGTCACTAAAAATAAGTGGGATTTATAATCCTGTGAAATTTTATTGAGGGAATGTACAATCTATACTACACAACAGTAATTAATTTTTTGAGTTTGGTAACACACTGCAAATAGAATGAATTGTACTATTACACTGTTTGCTGTAGTCTAGTCATGGTAAATTTATACTTTTATGAAGCCCTGTAAAAATTCTACATCCATGTACAGATTACATATCCTTCTGCTACATGTAAACAAAAATTCTGCTATGTAGTTTGTATATTTCAACTGTCAAAAACTTTTTTGTATTTTTTTCAGCATTCACAGAAAACTTGCATATTTCAAAAAACATAATAATATTATAAGTTTTACATTTTTAAGCCTATCTCCATCTTTAGGTAACCTTTATGACTTTAACAATGCCTGTATTGATGATAGTTCTTATTATAATTGTTTTACTTATTAATAAAATATTTATGTTAATATACATGTTAATATTTTGCAATGACTTGTGTTTAACTCTGTTAAAACTGTGGCAGGAAAGAGATGCATAGAAAGTATTTAGAGTAACTTATTGTTATTGATGTTCGTTAGATTATTTCAGTTAAAGTATGGCCACAATCAGAATAAATATTAAAATGAATGAGCATCCAGCCCAACAAAGAGATAGGAAACTCAAGTACAAAGTTCATCTACTTCCCTTGGAAAGTTACACTTGTGAAATAATGCAAATATCTGTCTGGATGTACAGTGACTCGCAGTGAAAGTGGTGCACCTAGTATGAAATGACATTAGATTGGAAATGAATATTCCCTCTAAATGAAAATTACCGGTAACCCAGTTTATTTAATGCATTACATATCCTTAGGGTATTTAAAGATACGCATCAGTTCTATGATTATAACACCACAAAATGGAAAACACTAAAACAACTGC
This sequence comes from Clitarchus hookeri, assembly GCA_002778355.1. Lineage (NCBI taxonomy): Eukaryota > Metazoa > Arthropoda > Insecta > Phasmatodea > Phasmatidae > Clitarchus > Clitarchus hookeri. Next base: position 230,880 of record NQII01002037.1, read on the forward strand.
AGATTGAACGCGCACAGTGAAAGTGGTACACTGTCTAATACATGATCCCCATTGGCCTACCAGGTGTGCCATGTCGGGCTCACGCATTCTGAACCACGCATACCTTTGTTCTGTGCATGAATGCAAGAATTACACTCAAGTAAACTTTCGTAGATCAACATGGAACGTAAAAGAGGTCAGATGTGTGTGGCGGTGAGAAAAGCTGGTCATTTTGCATTACGAAAGGGGTAGATCTCTGCGTGAGATCAGAAATATTATGAATCGCAATCATTCCACTGTGCAACATATAGTTCGTCACTTTTATCAGTACAGTAAAATAGAAAACAAAGAGAAGCGTAGGTCCAGAAAAATATTCACTGCATCAGACGTGCAATGGATTCAACTTCAAATAAAGATGAATCCCACGTTAAGTGCACCAAAACTTGCCAAGGAACAAAAGTCGTCTTGGGGAAAAAAGCCTGCCCAGAAACCGTGAGGAGAGTCCATCGTAGTGAGGACTTCAATGGTCGAGTAGCGCACACAAAACCATACATCAGCAAGATGAACAAACGTCTCAGGTTCCAGTTTGCCACAGATCATGTTGATAAATCTTTTGACTAATGGAAAACAGTAATATTAACAGATGAAAGTAAATTTAGTGTGTTTGCATAAGATGGGAACATCAGTATCTGCCGTAAGCCAAGCACAGAGCTTGCAGAAAGTAATCTTCGGCTGACGGTGAAACACAGGAGTGGGTCCCTGATGGTATGGGGTTGTATGGCGGCTTCGAGTGTGGGGAAACTCCATTTCATAGATAGTACTATGGACCACAATGTGTATTTGGTCATATTGTTCTACCAGGACAACAACCCGAAACATAAGGCCCATAAGGTACACATGTGGTTACTCTATAATTGCCCCCATGTACTTGATACCCCTCCACAGTCCCCAGACATCAATGTCATTGCAAATTTGTGGAGTGTGTTAAAGGAAAACATCCACAAATGTCCCATATCTAACCGGAATGACCTCACACTTATCCTTAAAACGGAATGGGATAAAATTGAGCCCTATTATTGTGAAAGGCCGGTTCAATCTATGCCATATAGGCTTATGAAGATGAAAATGAACTGTGGTTGTCACACTGGATACTAACTGTCCACATATGCCCTTCAACGACAGGACATATACAGACTGTACCATTTCCAGAATGTGTAGTTTTTTGTTGTACATTTATATATTCTTTTGTGAAGATATTTGCTTTATGTATCTGTTGTATAATGATTGTAAATACATTTATTCACCAATACACTCAATTTTCATATCCAAAAGACTTGTATTACAACAATGAAATATCATAGGATAGGAGTACCACTGTCACTGTATGTCCTCTCTAATAACTTTTGAATCCATGAACCGAATTTCACTAAACTCGGTACACACATAGTACTTAGTAAGGCATCTGACTTAAGTTGTTGACAATGCCGTGTATTTATTTTGAAAATTGTGGCTATTTTAAAATTTAGGATTCACAAGCATCAAATATGACAACAGAACTTCTTTTGCCTGTCTTTTTGCAAGATAGTACCAGGTGAGGAAATGAAACATTAATGCAGTATTTTGGGAACCAATCAACTTAATTAGTGCCAAATTTTGCACACAAGAAGTGCTACAGTAGGAAATTTACATAGTTAAAGTAGGTCAAACAATAATTTAAAAAATGGAAGCCATATAAATAATTTTGATAAATTTCTCATATCTATTAAACAATTTAACCTCAACCAATCTTTGTATGCAGACTGGATCTATTAGAAGCATCATATATTCCCATACAGTTCCTCTTTTTTTAGGCATTTTTGTATGATAGTGTCAAATGAGAAAATAAATCTTTTATGCTATATCTCAGGAACAAACTAACACATTCCCGCAAAATTTTTTCTACAAGTAGTTCTACGGTAGGCCATGTAACCTTATGTGGTTTAAGTGGTTCAGGAAATTATTTACAAAATGATGGCCCTGTAAATACACTGCTGGACATGGAAATTGCTACACCTCCTCTCCTTACATGAAACTTTATTAAACCATCACAGGCTGATAGATGATAGTACAAATGAGAAATGATTAGTCTTTCATGCATAGAGGGTGCATTGTTTATTATTCATAAAACTAGCATTCAATATGGAACTTGCGGCTATACAAGCAGCAATGCGAGGCATTCCATCATACAGGTGGTGGATAGTGTCCTGAGGCACATATACCATTCTTCAAGCAACTGCAAGTGTATATCAGACAGTGTTTAGGCAGGTGGTTGATGATGGTCAAATGTCACCCCTAATATCCCATTTGTGTGCAATAAGGGACAAATTGGGAGACTTGGCCGACTAAGGAATAGTGTTCATATCTTGTAGAACCTGTTGGGTGATGTGAGCTGTATGAGAACGAGCATTATCCTGCTACATGATAGTGTTGGTATGTAATGCGCAAATGGCAGAAAATGGGGCCACAAAATCACATTGACATATCACTGCCTTCAACAACCATAACAACTGGTGTCCAGGATATATGGTATTCATGAATCAGTGCAGAATTGCATTGCCTACTGTGGTGCCAAACCTTGTTTCAATCATCATTTGCACTAAGAATGAAGCAGAATTCATCAGAGAACACAATGTGTAGCCTTTCCTCTGTGCAATGTAGATGTTCCTGGGTGTTACGCACAATGCCGAGGGTCAAAGACAAACGGCGCAGTGGACGCCATGACTGTAGGTCAGTCTCATTCAAACAGCGACAAATAGTTCTTGTTGAGACTGGTAAATGCAGTGTAGACTAGAGGATCTCTCTGGATGTGGTGTCACATTGTGCTATTGCACGTGAGTGGATACAATGATTTTCTCTATCTGTAGTGCATCTGGCAGGGTCAGTACCTACTCTACATGACGTACGACACCTGCACATTGTGTGTCCCAGTGGTGACTGCATGGCCAAGATGAATGGCTATGAGCCGACCATACCACCCCGTTAAATGGGTCTGGGTGGTGATATTCTTCGCAAGCACAATACTGTGGCATACTCATATGCCTCTTAATATGCACACTTCTGACTTCTGGCCTTTTTAAGCACTGACCATCCATGCAGTTATATCTGTAACTTCTTGTTTTATAACTTAACTTCATGTAGCAGGAACACAAACTTAAAGATGATGGCAAAGATGCACATTATTAAGCCTACATTTTACATATCACAATTTTGTAACTCAACAAAATATAACATTGACGACTGTTCGGTTGTAAGTCAATGGCAGCGTTGAGTTTATTCCCTTTCAGCGCGGACTACTGGAGACTTGCCGGAATTCAATTCTGGTCTGCCTTGTTGGTCAGGCTGGTGACTAAACTTTGCTTTGGTTGGCTCTCGAGTTCGTTGGGCTGCAGTTACTTTCCCTTTCCTTTCTCCTCCTCTTCTGAAGAATGGCGAATGGCATAGGTAAGGGTAGGGTCGGAAGCGATACAGAGGTATCTCAGCAGTAACAAAGAAGTGTAGAAATCTTCCCAGTGGAACACAGGATCGGGTAGACACTTGATGCCTAACTGGCTGACTTTGATTGGTCGGATGTGTAGCTTTCCTCTAGGCACTATGAATCTTTAACGAGGTGTTTCCTCACTCACCCAACTTGCTCGGTCGAGCTGGNTCTCCTCCTCTTCTGAAGAATGGCGAATGGCATAGGTAAGGGTAGGGTCGGAAGCGATACAGAGGTATCTCAGCAGCAACAAAGAAGTGTAGAAGTCTTCCCAGTGGAACACCAGGATCAGGTAGACACTTGATGCCTAACTGGCTGACTGATTGGTTGCATGTTCAGCTTCCCTCTAGGAACTACGAAGCAGCGTTCCTTTAACGAGGTGTTTCCTCACTCACCCTGCTCGGTCAAGCTGGGCAGGCTGGAATCTCTATGATTTTACATAAGACGGGTGTTGGTGCTGGTCTAAAGGATGGTCTGGTAGGGGCTCCCACTGGCACAAACACATGGACGACCGAGTAGGCCTGTTGATGTATGGCTGGGTGCAAGAAACCCAACTCCAACCTTCTGATATCTGGTGTGATGCTAGGCAGTGAAGCGGCCACTGGCCAGTGTTTTGGTGGCATAGGTGAAATGCACCAAGAAACAGTGTATCAGGGCAAACTGAGACATAGCTGCTGTCGGGGCACTGCTCACAAGGAGGTGGAAGTGCACGCAACATGCCTCAAAAAGGCAGTTTTCTCTCTCTCCTTGTAGTATAACCTGGGAACATTAGGTTCTTGCACACCAGAGCATGTAGATTGGGCACTTGTGATCTTAGCTGCCCTTTTCTGGCTAGCCCAGTGGTTTGGCATGAGGACAGTTGTTTATAAGCAATTGCTACACTTCAGAGATGTTACATTAAATAGAGGATGCAAATAAAAGAAGAAAATCAGTTATGGTTATCGAATGTGGGGTGATAAAAGGTGAAGCCATTGTCGTATATAATAATTAATTGCAATGTGGCAGTACAGGGTTAGAAGTAACTGGCATTGGAGGGGAGGGCCAGACCACAAACGCTGGCTTGGTACTCCATAACCTCACTTGGCTGATTGTTGCATGTTCCTCCTTCACCCAGTGTTTGTTTGTAGAGCGTATAGGCCTAGGGCCCGGCCCACACCTAGAACGTAATCCCCTTCCTAACTCCAGTAATTAGCCTATTAACATAGGGTGTGCCTTCAGGACCACAAAAAAAATGCTCCCAGCTGCATTTTCAAGGGAAAATCCATATCTGTCATTAAGGCTAAGCCACAACAGTAAGAACAATTGGTAAATATAAAAATATTTGCTGACCTGGAAGCAGAAACCATTTTTTGTCCATTCCTCCATGCCTCCTGAAAGATGTGTTATTCACATATTCCATGTTATCATCTTCCTGCAGTTCCTTCTTAATGATGACAACTGGCAAGCCATTAACATGGCTTGTAAACTGGGGAAGAAATTCAACTAAGGTCAAAGACTACAGTAACCCAAAGTAATCATGAGATGGACCTGAGTATGTTTGTGGCCTGGTAATGCACTGAAATTGTGCCACCTCTTTATTGTCTAGGCAGGAAAACATGATGGACTGTAATAATTGTCAGCATATTTTTTTTGCATTATTTTGTTTTTTATACTGTGCATATTTCCTACAATGCAGAAATCTGTTCCTTTTACCCCATCACAGGGTGACAATCAACCCCTGAGGTTGCTCTTTCTGTGGCCATAATTACAGTGTGCCCATTTACACAAACTCACTTAGCCATCTGGGGGTGCAACTAGCAGAATTACAATTCTGTTGGGTTGGCATGACTCAGTGAGTGGCAGGAAGTGGTAGAGAGAAGGAAAGTAGAGGACTGGGTTTTTTAATGAGTTTGGAAATAGAGACACTAATGAGTAGAGTTTCCCACTGGATAATATTGTCTATTCTGAATAAACCCTGCAGCCCGTTACTCCAGGGTTTTGTCTGCTTATTGGAGAGGGTTTATTCCTATTTAACTTGTAATTATCTGCAGTCCAGATTTACCCAGTAACCTACCACGTCCACAGGGACTTCTCTGCAAGGAATAGGGGAACCAGACATACATGCTTAGACAAGAACGAAACAATTCCTGTAGTGCAAAGTGTGTACTGTGTGCAAAATGAATAAACACTGTTGTGTGCTTTATTTGGAAACACTTTTATTTAATATAACTCTACCAAGATGATAAGAATTAGAGAGGGTAGTTAGCAGTAAGGAGATGTTGTGGTATACTACAGTTTGCAGACTGCAGGATAAGGAAGTGTGTTATAATGGCCTACTAAAGCCAGTAAGCAACTAGAAACAGTATCAGATACTGAATCACGGCAAACAAAAGCACATTAATTCTTCTTTAACATTCTGTGTGTATATTTCAATGCTTTAACTGGAAAATCAGATTTTACAGAACAGGAAACTTATTAAAATGTACATGACCTTTCAGTTGTTAAGACTAAAATGCACTCAAATGAAAATTTATCTTGGGAAGATGTACGAGATCCACTGATATATGAATACATTGAGACACTATTTCACTTGCCTTCCGATTGGTGATTTTCTTATGTGATGCACTTGGGGGTTTTTAGTAAAAATGCTCTGCTTTTGGTTTGGGAGTACATACTACACTGGTGACAAACACAAAAAAATTTAGGCTAGAATTTAACACGATGTAGAGAAAAAAAAACTAACCTAATGAGTTTTTATGTGCACTTCACTTGTAGAGTGTTGTGTTTGCTACACATNGATGTAGAGAAAAAAAAACTAACCTAATGAGTTTTTATGTGCACTTCACTTGTAGAGTGTTGTGTTTGCTACACATGGGTTTTCCTCTCACAGTGGGCTGTAAGGGCCACTTTCTCTTAAGCACGGTGTTTGGGCATTGTATGGCGGACACTAGTTTCTCAAAGCAGGCAAGAAAGGCCAGGCCCTTCTACATTGTATCTTTCTTGTGACCATCTGAAGTTGGGGGGTGAGTGCTATGGTGTCTCTTTATAACACTCCAGCTGCTCTGGTGGGGGTCACCTCGGAAACTCCGTCAAGACATTTTCAGTCTCTGCTGCAGCATGCACCTCTGCATTGTAGGCTCTGGTGTTGCCGTCTGATGCTGGACTGGAACTGTTGGGGTGAAGACCTCTGCTACTGGGCTCAGCTGGGCTACAGGCATCATGCTAGTAGGCTCAGCTGGCATAACATGTCTTTCTTCCTTCAACACGGGTTGCGGGGCTTGGCAGTGGACAGTCTCATTGTGGAATGCTCATCCACTATCGCTCCCCAGTCAGTGCCAGCTGGAGTGCTGCGGCAGGGGCTGGCAGCAGGTGCAGGAGTGAATGTGGCTTGCTGTGCTCCCTCTGCTGATTGGATAGCTGGAGGCGGGGCTTCAGGTGTGGGCGGTGATGACTGACATTTGCATTGTTCCCTCATTCCTGTACTAACCACTGCGCCACGCTACTCTCACTCTGGTTCAGTGTCCCCATTGTGTTTCTGCTCGACTGGCTGGCTTGTTGATGCTTCCTGTACATTGTCAGATGTGACGTACCACTTCAAGTGTGTTAGGTATACCTTGCGGACATTTTCCCAAGTGACTTTGATCCATCGTGTTTCCTCGGCATTCTATCAAGGTTGATGTCCTCTTGGGTCCTCTTGGGTTGATGTCCTCTTGGGTCACGGTCCCTAATCCGATTTCGCTTGCATCGGTCTGCAGTATTAACGGTGTGCCAGTATAGCATGGTTGGGTTGACAAACAGGGCTTTCAAAGCATTGAATGCTTGGTTTAATTTAAGGGTCCACCACCAATCTTGCACCTTCTGTAGCAACTGGTTAAGGGAAACCATCAGTTCGGTGACGTTTGGCACTAAGTCCCTCAGCCAATCACAGATGCCTAGGAACTGGTGTAATTGTTTATGATTTTGGAAAATGATGGTCTTGCTAAATGCTCTGAGTTTATCGAGTTGTGGAAAATTTTCCTGCAGCATTACTTGGTACACCAGAAATTTAATTTTACACTCTCCGAAGTGACATTTGCCTATATGACATGTCATGCAGGATAAATCTTTCCAGCACTAATTGTAGGTGCCTCCTGTGCTCCTCCAAAGAGTTTGAAAAGATTATACAAGTAATCATGACAGAAGTCGCTGATGTACCCCATGAGGATGGCTGCCAACATGAAGTACTGGAAAGTTTCTTGGCTTAAAAATACCCAACTGAACTGGCACACTTCCCCATGAGGCGAGGTATACTTGCGTGATTCTTCCTGTACTGAAATTTTCCAATATCCACACTGCAAGTTGAGTACACTAAAAATTTTGGCTTCCCTTAGGGTTTTTAACCTAAGGTATATCCGAAATTGACCACAGGTGCGACTACCGGTTGCGTGATTTGATTGAGATTGTGGTAGTTGACATAAACCCGAGTGTTCCATCTTTTTTTTGGCACTAACACCATGGGTGCAATGTAGGCCAAATCGGTGGGCTCGATTATCTAAAGTTGCATCATCTTGTCAATTTGCCTCTCAATAAGCTGCTTTCTGTACAGGAATAGGTTTCATGGTTATGCACTATGTCTGGGTGGCAGAAGTTAATTTTGTGCATGATGCTGCTATTTTGTCATAGGGTTCACCAGTGTTCAAATACCTTGTTGTGATAATTCGGATTGGCCACCAATTGTTTCACTTCAGGCGCATGGAGTGGCGTCACATCGAGACTGTCTTTCCCTGCACCGTGAGCACCTGTACTCCAAACCTGTGGTGTCTTTTGCTGTCTTCTTCCAGCCTACACATATATTATGGTAATCATTCCCATAGTGCGCACAAGCTATTGTAAAAATGCAGTTTTTTGCACAGTCGGGCATAGGGCACTGTTTTCCATGCCAGGGATGGGACATGTCACGTATGAAAGTTTAATACATAACGTATGTATAAAACCATGTATGATAAGTATAATATGCATAATGTATAAAAGTCACAAAAAGTTAAAGTAGAGTAAAATTATTTTATCAAATTCTACATTAACTTTTCCCAATTGTAAGGAAACTCATTACATTAGAATGAACTACTACTTTTTAAGTTATATAATATTTTTCAACTTCACTATAGTTACGAGAATGCCTGAGGGGCATATCTGAGTTCGTGAGGGATGGAGGTCTTAATAAAAATAACAGAACTAAATTTGATTTTAATTTATTCACACAGCTATTATTTACAGCATTCTAACTAATATTATAAATGCGAAAGAGTGTTTGTTTGTTTGTCCTTCTTTCACGTCACAACGGAGCAACGGATCGACGTGATTTTTTGCACAGAGATAGTTGGNTTGTTTGTCCTTCTTTCACGTCACAACGGAGCAACGGATCGACGTGATTTTTTGCACAGAGATAGTTGGAGGGCCAGGAAGTGGCATAGGCTACTTTTTATCCCAAAAAAATATTTAATTCCCTTAGAAAAAATTTTTCGTAAAATTTTCNATTCCCTTAGAAAAAATTTTTCGTAAAATTTTCACTTGGGGTACAATGCTGCGTCAATGTAAGTTGTTAGTGTGGGACGAAAGCACAATGTCACACAAAAAAGCGATAGAGGGCCTAAACCGAATTCTACAGGATATACGAAACAATATGGACATTATGGGAGGAATGGTTGTATTACTGGCTGGTGACTTCCGCCAAACTCTACCGGTGATTCAGAGGGGTACACCTGCAGATGAAATCAAAGCCTGTCTCAAGTCGTCAAGCCAGGCAGACACATTGCTGTCCTCCAAACCTCTGCAACTGGTGAAGAATCGCAATGGATCGTACGGAGGTGGATGAGTAGATTAAGTGTCTAGCCTTTTCCTGATTGTGCAAGGATCCTGATTACTCACACTGGCCCTCCAATTCCAACACTTGGTGGTAAATCATGGTGGCATGTTGGATTGTTGGAGGCGATGACAATAACTCAGAATTAACCTGGGTGTTATTACCTAGTGATGGCTTCCTGATACAGTGCTTGACCATCGTATCTCAAGGACTTTGGTCCAACCAAGACAAGCAGAACAGCCAAAGTGCTGGGTGTCAAGTTGCAACTGTGAAACCACTCCCCCCATTTCTCCCCAGAGGCACAATCGCCCACCACAGGAGTCGTGTTGTTTCTGTCTCAGATGTTGAGTCCAGTTCACCCACCCCCTCTCTTTATTCTTTCCTGAGAAGTCACTGTGCACATCGTAAGTTTGAATCCAGGGTTAATCAGGGCAGAGGGTAACTACAAGTTAACGAGTACGGATGTTGTCTCTCCAATATGTAATAAAAAACTCCAGCATAAAGTGCTGCCGGTTTTTTTAACAATTGTCAAAGCTCTACTGAGTCTAATGGTGCCAAGCTCAAGTGTGTCTGGCCTGTGAAACGAGTGGCCTCACCATGTCACTTATAATCCTACCTAGTCTGGCTACCAGCTAACTAACAGACTTTCAGCATGTGAGTTGCAGGTCTAGTCACGGAGACAGGCAGTATGACAAGCATGGCCTCCGAACATCTTTGAGGGAAAACTGTATCTGTATGGCTAAATATTGCTCATCCCTAACAGATGGTTGGCTAGTGGTGCAAGGGGCGGAGAAGTACCCATAAAACATAGTAAAAAAAAAGTCTCAACTAAATTTGCAACTTCTCATTCATTATTTAAACTCTTGTATTATTTTCTCTAGAATGATTATGTATAGAAGTTATAAAAATATACATTAAAAATTGAAAGCTTTATAAATTAATAAAAAAATTTAAAAGCACTACTTAAATGTTAACTGATTTGTTATCACAAAAATTGGTAAAGTATACATCATATAATTTCATAAAATATTTGTGATTTTTTTTTTGAATGCATTAATTAATTACTTTATTTATTATATAAGAATCCTTTTTGCTTATAGGTACCAGCTCTGCGCGTAAAGATTTTCAAGCAGATGCATCGCTCGATTTTTCTAGCAGATCACAACTAATTCATTATTATCTACGTTTGAAATTACTAAGACATCCTTGGAACCCTAGTAAAATGTACAATTTTAAAAATGACGTTAACCTTGATGCTAAACGAGCTTTCCGACATAATGGCTTATAACATATCCGTGGTTAGCCTAATCAGCTATAGCAAAGGGACCTCTGTGTAGGATATGTGTTTTATTTCGGCTTCCAGTGCAGCGCTGTCTACAAGGACAGTTTATAGTTTCTCCTTGCCTCAAATATCAAAAGTTTCATGAAGCTGCACAGTCTCATGTGACAAGTAAGTGGCATTGTGACACACTGGCTTCGTCAAATACATTTGAAAAGATCATGGATAGAAGGGTACTAAGCGTTCATGAATCTTTAAATACGGCATATTACAAGGAAGTTGAAGAAAATTGTTTAAAACTTTGATCTATCGTATCAACAATTTTATTTTGTGAGCGACATGACCTTCCACTTTGTGGGAAAATGGAAGAGGGTTCTGTTTTTACAAACCTGCTACATTTTCGAGTTGACTCGGGAGACGAGATTTTGAAGAATCATTTAGAATCAGGAGCAAAACATTCCTTATACATATTGCATCAAATTCAAAACGAATTGATTGAAATTTGTTCCGATGTTCTGAAAAGCAAAATAATTGAGGAGGTGAAAGATGCTTCGGCTTTTTTGGTTTTGGCTGATGAGACTGCTGATATTAGTAGCACAGAGCAATTATCGATTGGTGTTCGCTATCTACGTTATGATAAAGATGATAAAAAACAAAAAAATTTGTGAAGAATTCCTTGGATATGTACCGGTACAAGAATTGAATGCAAAAGCCATTTTGGAAATTATTATTCGCTTCCTGCAAGATTATAATTTTGATTTAAATAAACTTGTTGGCCAAGGATACGACGGGTGTGCTGCAATGGTAGGTCACATAGGTGGTGTTCAGAAAATTATTAATGATAAATATCCTTCAGCCCAATTTTTCCACTGTGCAAGTCATGTATTGAATCTTATCATTAATGACCTGAATACTGTCAGTGAAGTGAGAAATACTGTTGGGACTACAAAGGACATTATTAATTTTTTTAGAGAGAGTACGTCGTGGCAGAATAAAATTCCAAATATACCTCTATTTTGTGAAACGCGTTGGACAGCAAAGTACAAAAGTATCAGAAAATTTTCTGAAAACTTTCTGATTATTGTACAAGTTATAGAAGAACTTTTGCAGGATGTGCCGAACTCTACAATGAAAACCAAAGCGTATCAGCTCTACACGACTGCAACTACGCCAACATACATTGTGACACTTTTAGTAATTGCTGCCTATTCTGCCAAACTTGAACCCGTGTGCAATCAATTACAAGAAGTAAATATGAGTATAAAGGCAATACACAATCACGTAAATAAATTAACTGATGTGCTTCAATCTCACCGCGATAATGCCTCTATGGAGTTTGCGGTCATTTTCGAGAAAGCTCAAAAAATTTGCGAAAAACTGGATGTTGAATTTAAGCGTCCTCGAGTAGTAGCAAAATAAGACTTACAGATCAAATCAACCATCTGAAAATGTAGAAGAATTTTTCAGAATTTCTATATTTATCCCATACTTAGATTCTATTATTTCTTCACTAAAATATTGATTTTCTTCAACACACAAGAAAGCATTTTCGCTTATGCAGCTTCACCCAGAAAATATGAGAAAATTAGACAAATCAGCATTTTTAGCGATAGCAAAAGATATACAGAACCTCTACGGAGGTCTTCTACATAATTTTATTGCCGAGGCTACCACATGGTACGAGATGATGAAGACAAATGAAGCAAATAATGCGGTTTTTAATGAATCTGTTGTTGAATACGCAGATGTAATTGCTCAAGCCCCTCTGTTTTACCCAGCGGTATGTGAAGCAATCAAAATTGGTTTAACTGTTCCAGCAACAACATGTAGCATTGAACGTACATTTAGCGTGTTACGAAGTGTCAAAGACGTGGAATCGCTCAATGATGGGAGACGCGAGGCTAAGCGGCCTGTGCATACTCAGTGTTCACAGGAAAAGAGTAGAGGAGGATACTGAATTTATTGACAAGGTGATGAACAAATTTGGACAGCAACCTAGATGCCTTCAGTTTTTATTCAAACAGTAACTTAATAAAAAAAAATTATTTTTTTTTATGTATTTCTTTCTTGACAGGGGGTGCAAGTGCACCCCCTTGCACCCTGCTGCCGGCGCCCTTGCCAGGCCGGGTTGCAAAATGTCAACCGGAGGTCAGGCAGGCAGTATCCATGCTCAGTTAGGGGCAATTCAACTCCTGTCAGTTACTTTTCATGTCTGTAATTGCAATGGGAGTGGTATAGGCAAGGTGTGATAGCAGCGATCAGGCTTACTAGTTATAAAGCACGAGTCAACATGTACAAATTTGATTCAGTAAATTTAAGTATTTTGTCTGGGGAAAAAAGTAATTTGTACAGCAACACACAGTAATACCAATTTTGCCAACGTCCAAGTCATAAATGTCCTACTATCTGAAAATGTGTTTTAATTTAGCTAGTTTCAAACATAAAATCTAGAGTCTAAGCGCTGAATTTTGTGCTAATTATAATATCAAAAAATTACAATTTTTAATAAGTAAAAATTAAATATGTTCCAGTAAGTTTTACCTGAAAATGTAAAAAAAATGTTTACTTTACTAACAGCATACTAAAATTAACTAACTTTAATAACATTTTAAAAGTAACTTTTTCTTACTAACTGCTGCAAACATTATACTGCTCTTAACATTTTTAATTCATATAAATTATGAAATAAATAATATAATATATAGACAACAGGTGTATACAAGGAAGGAAAAGTTTCATTTAATAAAAATGTGAACACTTCAATATTAATAACAATATTAAATGTTTGTAATATTTGTTTGGGGAAAATTATACACAGGAGGTGATTTTTCAAAAGTTTGTTCCGAAAATGTTAAGATAGTGAATATTATTTCAGTATACATAATCAGGGTGTCCACTGATTCCATTTTGCAATTCCCTGACTTTTCCTTGTTTTCTAGGCAGAATCTTACCAATTTCCCTGACCTATTTTCAGGACAAAAACTTTCTGATAGGATATTTTTCCACTGCTGACAGAAAAAAATATGCTATCAGTGAGGTTGACTTAAATTACAGTGCACCTGACCAAGCCAGCAGAGCCAACATTTTATTCAGCCCATCAATATTTCACACAAGTGCCCATCACAAACACACAAATACTTTATTTTGTACATATAGGCTCTATGTCGCTTGGCAAAAATGTATTACTGCCAGTTCATAAACTTAAAAATTGAAATTTTAAAATGCATATGCTTACAATTACATTATCCTGTATTCACAAACTAACAACTTATGCAGAATAGCAATTATTTACATTTTCCCTGACCCATGTGAAAATTCCCTGACATTACCCTGCCACATGAAATTCTCTGACTTTTCCATTTTCCCTGTGGGTGGAGACCCTGATCATCCTTAGTATTATGTGAATATATTTTGCTATAAAATCACTCATATTTTTCTGTATAGTAATTTTTTTGTGTTTAAAAAAATTTGTAAATCATGCATATTTAAGTACATAAAATTGTTTTTGATAAAATGTAGCCAAAAAGAAGTTAATAAAATTTTTTTATTAAGATTTCCACTTAAAAAAATAAACCTGCTAATTATGCAATTAAAAATGTTGATACTTTCTTGTTTACATTTGCAACAATTTGCATCCTGAACACTTTTTCTTATAATACACAGGTACATATATGAAAAAATATATTATTTGTGTTTCTGGGAAGCAAACCACTATATTCAACACCGTTCTAAATAAATAATTTAATTTCTACAAAGTTGTTTACTACAAATGTACAGTTTCCAGCAACATAATCTGACATAATAGATGTAATCTCTATAAAATGAAGTGTCCCGACTGATTGACTCACTCATCAACACATAGCCCAAACCGCTGGATGCAAAAGTATGAAAATTTAGGGGTGGCTTCCCATTATGGTTGAAATTTGACACTTAAGAAGGTTAAAAGAGGTAAAATGTGTTTTTGAGGACTCATCAATAGCTCATTAATCCAATGTGATATCATTGTCCCCTTAGCTTCAAAATATAGCCTACACAAATATCTAAAAATTAATTTCAAGATTTTTAAATTCAACCTCTAAGAGGGTGAAAACAGAAAAAATGTGTTTTCGAAGACTTCTCAGTAACTCAGTGACCTGGTAAGATATTATGTTCTTTGCTGTAAAAGGTTGGGTGCCTATATAAATAATCAAAACCTATTTCAGAAGTTTTCCAAATTCAAATTGTTAGGAAAGTGAAAAATGTTTAAATGTGTTTTTAATGATACGTTACCTACATTACATTATTTCCATGCCTGTAACCTTCAAATAAACATTTTTTGTAAAATCTTATCAAATTAAAAGTATAAATAAAAATAAAACCTATTTCTTACTGAAAAAAAAAAAGTTTCCATTCTCTTACAGTTGCAGAAAAATTATGTCAGAACTGAGCAACTTCAGTAATTAAATAGTGAAATACATTGCACTATGTTCTTTTCCTTATGAGGTCCTACGTGTGTTTATATCACATTTGATGCTGCAGTTAACAATTTAATGCATCATTTTCGATGAAGAGTGAATCAGGATATAGTGCCCATTCCAGCTACACAGTACCCATCTTTGTGTTACAACATTTAATTGGTTTCTTGAAAACAGAACTGTCAGAACTATAAAATTACGAATCACGTAGGGAACATGGTGAGGCCTTTATTTATAGTATTTTGTTAGAATAATTTTTAATGCAACTTGATTGTATTCTAGTAGCATTACAACTAGAAATACTCAGAAAACAGAAATCAGTTCATACATTTTTTATTCTGTAGTTTAGAACTAAATCTACAAATTGTTAAAAATTGCCTTAGAAGAAGATATTATTAAGATTGAGCAACAGTAACAATAAAGTAATAAATAAATAATTAGCATAATTTTCTTATGTTGTTCCATAGTTATAAAAATGGATAATGCAGTCCATTATCCTGAGGAGTTTATCATCATCATCATCTTGTACCCTCCTGTCCTATCACCACACAAGCTTATCCTCAAGTTTGAGGCTCCAATAATGTTAATACAAAATTCTGCAATAGTTTTGGTTCCAAGTTAAAGCTTGGCAAAAAAAATTTTTGACAGCACAATTTTTACTGGATGTGCACGGGGGAGTAAGTTTACACAACACACATATTCCTCATTCCATTTGAGTACCCTTTCAAATTTAAAAAACTGCAACTCCTTTTTTAGGTCTGTTTCGCTACGACTATAAGTGAAACCCAGGGACAGTCAGTGAAAGTGGCAGGGATAAACTTTAGGGTGGACTGATTCTCACACGGGCACTCTACATCGACTGCTCTAGAGTAAGCTCACTTAGCAACTGTAATCCTAGCGCCCAAGGGAAGAACCACTAGTGTGGGGTACAAAGAGGTACTCTGGTAAAGGAAATTAGTAACTGCTTCGTGTAGTACATGTACGCGAAGCCGTGGACAGAAAGCTAGTGAAAATATAAATAAGCAACTTCAATACAAACATTTTAAATGAATACGACCTACAGTTTTTTCAGAACACATCTATCAATATTTTATTTATAAGATAATGTTTAAAATAAAAGCGGTAATGTGACCATTTTGCTTAATCCTCTGCAGGAAGAATTCCGTCTTCTCCAAGCGTGTTTACTGCAGACGAATACCGTGCCTGGCTTCAGCGTACCCCGTCCACTAGTGCAATCTATGAACGCATCAGAGCAAGCAGGGACGCATTGCAGACTCAGCGAGCTACCAGGTTCACCTACAGTGCAGAGAACTTGCTGGACAGAACAAGAGAGGCAAGTCCAATAAGTAATTTCTTCATTAAGAAGATTAACTTAACTTTGAAAGGGAAGTGTCTATTGGCTGCCTGACAGCCCATGGGGATTTGGACTAATTTTTCAGCGTCAGTGTTTTATCTAGTTTATTCATGATATTGTAAAATTATTTGTTAATAAATTTGTGATGGCATGCAGCAGCAATGGCATGCAACTTGTTCTCTTCCAGGTATGGGGAACCGCTCACTTTGTTTGAGGTTAGCATTATGTACCATCAGTATGGATCCTGAAAGCTTACAGGACAGAGATGTACTGCTGGTGATGCACCACCCTGTGAATTTTCATAGACACTTCGTTTTTCAATATAGATATTGGTAAAATCCTGGTAACACTTAACATTAAGTGTAAAATGATACAAAATGCAAAATATCATTTTCACAAGTGTTTGCAATTCAATACACATACATAACTGAATGTAACAAATCAAAATTACTTTTATTTTCCACTTTTTTTAAAAACAAAAGTAAAAGAAAATTGTAGAAATATTATCTACACTAAAAATATTATGTTAAGTTACTTGCTGACACGTTCAATTTAATGCTAGTAAATTAGTTATGGTCTCTCCATGTTAAGAGCTGTTTAACACTGAGTTGCAAGCTTGGGTAGGGAGGTAAGTAATGTTACTGTCAGTCCACTGGTAGACATGTCGCTAACATCCACGGTCAACAATATACTTACTTCTAGTTATTTAAAAAGAGCGAATGATAAGAAGCATCCAAGTACACTCCAACAGGGTGAGGATTCACATGCAACAATGCTCTTTGAGAGGCATGCATCACCTTATTTTTCTCTCTCCTTGTGCTAAAGGTAATGGAGAGTAAAACAGCAACAATGATCAGGAGATAGGGAATATGACACCGGCTGCTGGATGGGTGGTGCTAAGGCTGGTGTGTGGCAGGTGTTCACCCTTCAAAACAGAGCTGGCATGCAAGTAGGGGCACTGTCATTCACTGTGTCAGAACACAATAAATGGAACCTGTGCCTGCTAGGTAACTGTTGCCTGCAAACCCTACAGGGAGCGTACGAATGATGTGTGCTGCGCTCTTGTGACAGGCTCGGTAATTTTTGTGTGATGCGTACACGAAGCTTGATATGTAAATATGACTTTCAGTGTTTTAAACCTTGATAACGAACCTCAAAAGAACAATCAATATTGTTGTGTTGTGGGGTGCAGTGCCACATTGAAAAACAGTCCTTCAGTTATTAAATTGTTAAGGTTTCCTACCAATAAGCACCATAATTTCAGAAGAAAGCTTGGTTTGCGGCAGGAAAGCATGACACAGACGATAAACTTGGACTCCCATTTGCGTAATTTTCTTTGCTCAAATAATGCCAAACACTGATTCTGACTCTTTGCCTCAACAGAACTTCTATATTTTTGTTGTGTTATTTTCACAGTAGCATAATAACATTGTTGCATCTCTGCAGGTATCATATGAATGTAATTCAATGGAGCCAGCAATAAATTGATACTCGACACTTTAAAAAAAATGTACATATGCATTGTGACCATTCTGATTTTGTAATTCACTAAGTGTTTAACCACAATGGAATCTGCTATTTAAAAATGTTCACTCTCGCATTCCACATTCAACATACTAAATAAAGTTCAGTCAACATATCAACATATTTTATTTGTTCATACAACGTAATTTTGTCCAAGGGTATTGAATCGTTATTTTCTGCAACTTCAAACTTAGATTTGAACATTTCTTCAACTTTTGCTCCCTATGAATACAAATTTTCAGAGCATGCTTTGGTTTACCCCATTGTTGTACTATGGTTCCCTCGGGGAGTGTCCCTCTTGCAATTAATAAAGAAACACAGAACATCAATAAATTTGTGACTGACCTGCTTTGCATACACAGTTGCCTGTTACAATTAAGAGGGGGAGGGAGAGAGAGGGAGGGAGGGAGAGAAATGGAGGGGGAGAGAGAGAGAGAGAGAGAATTGACGGTTTCATTACCTGACTTTCACTTCAAATTAAATAATGCAACACTTGCACTGAGAATTAAAAAAAATTAACAAATTTTAAATTGTGTCATATTGAAACCACATTTACTTGATATGGTGCAAAACTGTGTAAAAATTACTTTAATTGCCTGTGTTTTAACATGTTAAAAGTGCTTGTTAACACTTGTCTTTCTCAAGCACTTGCCATCTATTTAACACCCTAACATGTCTTTATCGTTGAATGTGTGCTTACTCTGATTTAAATTTCAACCATTCTTTACAGTGAACTTTTGGAAGCTAAACAAAAATTGTATTTTCTGAAACACTTTGGAAATTACAGTATATGTTTCTCCCAGCAACATTATTGTACCATTCTCTGTAACATGCCTGTTTGTCGTCCCCTCCCACTCTGTTTCTACTGCTATCTCCACTAGGGCAGCCACCAACTAAAAATGGCTCATTCGCACATTCACTATAATGCCACTGGTTTTAACTAGCTATGATAGTGATTTTAGGTCTTATGGCTTTTCTTCACCTGAGGAAAGGACCACTGGGGAAGAAAAAGGTATGTAAAGCATCAGAGTGAAGAATAAGTCAATAAGAGGCTTCTCATAATCCGCAAAGTATGGTGTGTGTATTTTCTACCCACTTGCTCGGAAAGTTGTTAGAGATGGTCCAGTATGTTCCCTAACCTACTGTACAGGGATGTCTGCTGATGGACAATAGTGGAGGCAACTTTCCCCTCTTCTTGGGGTGGATCTAATCTAGTTGGGGATATGTGGTTTGTCTTTGCCAAATTAATTTAAATTCAATGCATGGGCGTGTACAAGAGCATTATCTCCATGCTCTGCTTTCTTCTCCATCTCTGCTCTTTGCTTATTTCAGTACAAAGGGTTTCAAAACATGTCAAGACTGCTCTGAACATTGATCTGACAGTGAGGCAGATAAGGTCATTATGTCCTTTCCAAGTGGTTAGCTAGGGTGGCTGCTTTTCCATCATATTTTTCTCTGAAGGGGCAACATGGTACGTTTAACAAATGTGTTTTGTGTGTAGGCGAGGCAAAGTGTAGGTTATTCTTGATACCTTCTGGTGCTTTAATGTGGTGTGAGGTGCAACAGGCATGCTCAGCATCAAATGAAATGTGTTAGGAAGCAGGGTTATCACTCCCTCCCTATGAGGTTGCTTTTAAAGGTAGGTGAAAATGTCATGAGTATTAATGATGATACAGTGGGTGGGAAGAGGAGTAAGCCACAACTTCTCCCCTCCATGCATACCTTAAGGTCACCTTGAAGCCAATTACTTGACATTATTGAAGGAGTGCCAACAAAACAGGCTGATGAGGATGTGATGGCCTGCCAATTGGTGTAAATCATACAAACTACCTTTGCTTTGTGTTGTGTTCCCTAATGGAGCGCCTATTCTACGATAAATTTAGAACTTAAGGTCACTCAGGCACACCTATGGCTAAGAAGCAACATCAAACATGTAAGAGGTTCATCAGTACATCACACAAGCACTGAAGTAAAAAACATTTGTTGGCAGGAATCTCCGTACTACTCCTATCGGCCCCACCTGACCAGCACGCTGGATCGACACCAGTACTCGTCATCTCGCTCCAGCACCGGCACAGCAGCCAGCAGAACCAGTTCCATGAGACGGATGCGACATCTGCTGGAACTTGAGTCCAGGCACATTCCTAACCCATCACCAACAAAAACACAGGACCCAAGAGCCAGGCTGCTAGAGATCAATCCAGCAGGTAATGCCACACTGATGTGGAAAACAGTTTATAGTTTTAGGAAATACTGGTACAGTAAGCCATTGTAGATTACAAAAGAGACACTGCATTACCCAGTCTCATACGGTGTAAGGTTATCTTGTAAGCTTAGCATTCATTTAATCAGTTTCCTGAGGCACTATATTGGTTATAGCTTGTTTTTTTACTAAAATATTTCTGTTGGGGTGTGAATTATTCCACGAAATTGTTTGTTTTTGTTTGTCAACTTGTGGAACAACATGTCGGTTAAGGTTCCCTCATAGGCTCATCAGGCTGCCTTCTTTTGTTCAATTAGAGGACAGTTGTGCCTTGGCCATGGTACGTATAAATACATGTATTTTACATTGCACTTGACTTGCTATTATTTCAAAGTTACAACATGTTATAGGCCTAGCAGTGGAAAGTCAAGTTATAAAATTTTGTGTATTCTTTTTGTTATCTGCACAGTAATCATGAAAATACATAAATATATATACAATAGTGTAGTACTGGTGTTTAAGCAACATCAATACTGTGGCTGTAGTCTATTTTTCACTTGCAAGTATACATGCTGTCTGTTGGAAACCCTTTGAAATCAGGCGAAGGATCTCTCTGTTCCATACCTGCAGTATGTTTTTCTTTGATCTGCATTAGACTATCACCCTGAATTTCCTGTTTCCCTTGGCACATTCAAGTTTTAAGCCAGCGGTGGTGTCACAAATATAATTTTCTCTCTCATTTGTGCCAACCTCTACTGCATGTCCTACTTCTTGACAATGACACTTTTTTTTTTCCTGTACCGGCATCTCCACCTTGCCTCTAATTGATCTATGTGCTGTCGCCACTTCATACCCTCACAAGTTTCAACAGCATATGTCAGGGGACCTGTTTGTTCCCTGATGGTAGCTGGAATCCACTTCTCTTTGCTCTGTCTGTAATCCCTAGCCATGATTCTACTGCCCACTGCCTGATTTTACTTCTCCCTTCGCTTTGCCAACTTTGCTGATGTCTCACCTTATATGTAGTGTTTGGTACTACTAACGATAGTCTTGTGTGCAAAGTTCTGCCTAGCATTAAATCACACCATGCCTCCCCTGTAGTGACCTGAGGGGTAGTTCTATAACCCAATACAAAATCATGGCAATGCTGTCTCTGAAGAAACTTAGTCAGATACCAACTTTTTTGCCATATCTTTGAATGTTTTTACCATGTTCTCTGCAGCTTGATTTGTCTTGAGGTGGTAGCATGGCAAAAAAAGTGTGCTTTATTACATTAAATTTACAGAAGTTTGTAAACTGTTCTGAAGTAAATTGTGGACCTTTGCCCGTGGCCATATGCTCTAATAAACTAAAAGGGGCAAACCATCCACGAAGACATGCAATTATTGACTTTGAGGTTATCGAATGTAATTTTTGAATCTACAGCCATTTAAAACAGCTGTCTATCAAAACTACAAACATATTCCCCAAGAATGGACCTACTAGAACAAAGTGTACTTGCTGCCATGGGCAACTTGGTCATGTTCAAGGTAGAAGAGCAGCTTTTAGAAAATTATTTCTGTTTTGTAGGCATGCAGTGCATGACTCTGTTACCTCTTCTAACTGAGCATCAATGTTGGGTCACCACAAACAGGACCTAGCTAAGGACTTCATTCTAACTACTCTGAAATGAGAGAGTGCAGCTCCTTTAATAATTTTTCCTGCAATTTTTCTGGTATGACAACCCGATGTCCCCACATTACACATCTCTGCTCAACCATAAATTGGTCTCTCCTGTTCCAGTACGGTTTCAGATCTTTCTCAACATCATCTCGCCAACCTAACCCTGCAAAACTGTAACACTTTGCTCAACATTACATCTGTCCTTGTCTCTAACTTAATTTCATGGTTGTTACAGGCAAGAATTCTTATATTCCCACCCGTAGATACTAAATTCATCCACTTGTTTTGTTTTACTTGCTAATGGTAGCCGTGATAGGCCACCTGCATCGCAGGTGCTGCAACATTGAACATACTCTTATAGTGTAATCATAACCCTACAGTGTTATTGCCCACCACTGCAATCTATTGGCCGCCATCTGTGGTATGCCTTTGTGTTGTAATGTTGCACCGTCTGGGCTGACGGCGGAAGTTACAGCTCGGTTAGCTCAATTGGTAGAAACATGAAACTTTAAAGGCAACAAAACAAATATAAAAGAAAGTAAAGTTTCGGTTTATTTACTCTGTGCTTTTATTTATTATCCAAATGAGACAGTTCACATACAATCATCTGGTATGCAGAGTCACGAACAACTTCACAGACAAACAATCAATGAGCAGCACCACAGTAGTTTATTTATTATTTACGTCTTAAAAACTTGCATCATCACAAGAAGAACTATACAAAAGCAGCGACCTCCCACACTGGCGGAGAAATAAACGAGCAGGATAAAGTTTGCCGGTGTGGGGTTCTTTGCCACGCCGACGCGGCCTCGGCGAGTGCTGGTTGTCTACTGATTTCTGTATGTTGATGCAGAGCAGTAGGCACACAGGGTTTTGTCGCAGCGTGCCTATCCCCACTCCTCGCCCCAGGGTTCCGAAAGATAACCAAATAAGGGCATGGCATGGGCCAGCATCCTATCCCCACACCAGCCGAACTGCTTAGCCATCCTAACTGCGTTGTCAGTAAAAACTAATCAAACCTTCTAGAACAAAAACTGTTGACCTGCAGTTCGGAAAGCTTCTATCTACTAATGCTGACGCGTAAAAAAAACTAAAATTTCGAAAAAGCAAACGTATGACCGATAAACGAACTACCACGGCAAGAACTTTGAGTCCCGATAAAATATTACGAAGCCTCGCAAAACGAAAGAAATTTAACCAAGTATCCCGATAATTAATATAACTGCGTCATTACATTGTTCCCCAAAATGTAAAGTACCGTAATGGCTTGTGGTCAGTTATGAGGGAGAAATGCCTTTCATACCAATATTGTGAAAATAATTGGATACCAAACATTATCACCAGTGCCTCTGGATCAATTTGAGAGAAATTCTGCTGAAATTTGGTAAGTGTGCACTATGCAAATGCAGTAGGTCTCTCATTCTCAGATGGATACACATGTAAAAAATTACTACCCCCAAACCATTATGGTGATAAATCGCAAGCTAACCAAACTGGCAAGCTTGGATCATAGTGAGCCAATACCTTTGATTAAGTTAATATTTCCTTTGCAGTTGTGAAGGCATCATCACACTGTATCAACCAATTACACTTGCAACCCTCCTTAAGTAAGCATACTGACGTGACCAAGCTGGGCTACGGCGAAAAAGCCAACTTGATCTGCGGTGTTCCCAGAGTTGTTAAGTAAAATGTGGGTGCCCGGCGCCACAGCTCTGCGGTGAGCTGATGAGATAGGGTCGTTCGTCGACGGCCTAGGGGCTCTGGTGAACACTCCGTCAGACACACTATGCCGAGGTTGTCGGCCACCTCGCACGCCGTACTTGATTATCAATAAAGAAACAGTGATGCTGGTTGTGAAGGTATTTATTACCCTGTTATGTACACTCAACTACACAGAAGGCACGTGGCCTGAATGGCCCGGAACTACAAGCGACCACGTGGTCTTATAACCTGAGTCTCGAGATGCACTTTTGATTTCCAATAAATAATCACGTCGCTCTCCCCCCGACACTATGCAAGTTAAATAATAAAATATATGATGATAATGATTTATGATGTTGTGGATGCGACTGGATACTATTCGACAGATGATGTCCTTGCTAGTGCTTCTGCGGCGTGGGAGAGCTTAACGTCTGTGCTCGTCCAAGTCCTGGCGATTACTGCCGGAAATGTGCGTCGGCTTCCGCCGCCTAGACGCCGCCGACGCCATGCGGTGGTACAGTGAAACATAATATACACTAAAAGATGATTATGGGATGAAAAATGATATGAACTAAATTAACACAACAAAACATAATTACAATTACACAAATACATAATAAAAATGATAATACTTATTCTAAATGTTTTCATTGCACCAGCCACAGCATTGCCAAATGTAGAATGTCACATGTCTCTGGCTGTGGCTGGGCAAATTGTCTCCTGATGACAAAACAAATTATAAATGAATTACACACTGACATTATTTACAAATACACTGACGAAATAAACTGAATAAATAATAAACACTAATGCACTCGTGCCCACAAGCCTGTCGGTGTGGTGCGTCTGGTGTGGGCATACTGCGGCAGTCAGTGGGCAAAAAGACTCGTGAACGTGCGGTTCACGTCAATACAATGGTGCAATAATCATAGCTAAAAAAGGAAAAACTTACTGTAGTACTCCACTAATCCTAAAAAATACCTTAACTGTGATAAACTTTGTGGTTTTGGTGCATTTTGTACACCTTCAACTTTTTCAGCTTGTTTACAAATATAATTTTGGTCCACGTGCCATAGGAATGTGAAACTGAGCACAACAAAAACTGACACTTGTCCTGGTTTGCTCTGAACCCAAATTCGGGTAAATGATTGAACACATTTTCCAGGTTTTTGAAATGGTCTTCTATATCTCTTCCTGTAACTAACACATTGTCCTGAAAGCTACTACTTTGCTTGGTTGGAAATCGTGATTACATACAGTTATGCATGAGTATTGTGAACTACACAAAGTTATGCACGAGGGTGTTGTTTGCATGTGACAGAATTCCTGAAATACAAGATGGACAAGCCGCTGAGTGGTCTGACTGACGCCAGCATGCCGATTGAGGCAGGGGTCAGCGGACTGCTGTGGGTTCATCTGCTGGCGGGCCGAGGACTACGCTCCACTGGGTCTTCCTCCGTAGCAGGAACCCCCTCTACCCCTTCAGGACCTCCGCCAATCGGTGAGTAACCCACTCCCTTTGCCCTGCTATAAGAGTGATTTCCCTCTACCTGTGCAGCTGTTTCACAGTATGACAACAGCAACTACTCATAAAGTTGTGTTGCAAGTCATGAAAATAACACATCACAGCAGTCTGTAAGTGAATTGGTAAGTCTGTATTTCAAATCCAACAGATTCTCCATCACTCAGTGAGCTTTGGCATTTTCGCAATAAGGTGCTCGAAATATTTCTCTGTTACTTCTGGCTTTGTCTTCAGATATTGATTTTGAAACACCTCTATTACTGCCATCCGCTTGGGCCTGCTAAAATGCAACTAGGAGTATGTGAAATATTATTCCCTTAGTGCTACCTTTAATGGAAGTTTACTGTATGATACATTCTTACAAGTGTTTTCAGGTGTGTAACTCAAGGAATAATTTCTGTAAAAAACAATAATAAAGAAACATGTTACAAAATCTATCGTACACCAGCTAGTCACACTGAAAGCTCCTAAAACCAATTATGTTCCAAAACACAAAATTCTTTTAAGGAATACCATGCTCACATTTAGTGCTCATTTCACAATAGCAGATCTACTGATTTTTAAAGATGATACAAGTAGTTCCAAAGTATCGAAGGACCAATGACAGAGGAAGAAACCAGTGCTGACCCTACCACTCCGACTGGTATTATATACTTTCCAAAATACTGAGGCATGGGAAGAAAAGTTAGCCCAGAGCCAGTTGTCATAGTACAATATAAGAGTACAGTGTTCATTCATTTAAATGCTCTCTCTCAGTTTCTACCTCATTTGGCCCAAGCTAAAAGTTAGTTATCTTCAAATATTCATTATGGACAGATATTCTACCATCACCCTACTCCTGACGAGTTAGAGTAAGCTTAACAGAGTAGGTCACTCTTGTATGACAGACCAGTATGTCATTTAAATACAGTTTCAAAGGTTCTTTCATTCAAAGGGGGGAACTGTTACCAACACAAAACTACCATCTATTTACATACTTTCTCATTTTTCACATCTCTTACACATAGAGCACCACAAGAATTGTCCCTGGGCTAGATGCTGCTACCAAGCAGCAACCACTGTACACCAGTGAGGCATCATTTGTCAATTAAAGTCATCCAAAACAGCTGCTGGATGCCATGAAAGTAAGCAGGTGAAGAATCATCACGAGTTGATGGACTCTGTACATGATCACATGAATGCAATGAGAAATACTTAAGTTTAGTCGGGTGTTTGCTAGACTGTTAACTTGATAACAAACTATATGAGACAATGGTGGTTGTGAAATTTGAATTATGTGACTNAGGCATCATTTGTCAATTAAAGTCATCCAAAACAGCTGCTGGATGCCATGAAAGTAAGCAGGTGAAGAATCATCAGGAGTTGTTGGACTCTGTACATGATCACATGAATGCAATGAGAAATACTTAAGTTTAGTTGGGTGTTTGCTAGACTGTTAACTTGATAACAAACTATATGAGACAATGGTGGTTGTGAAATTTGAATTATGTGACTNGGGTGTTTGCTAGACTGTTAACTTGATAACAAACTATATGAGACAATGGTGGTTGTGAAATTTGAATTATGTGACTAACTATAAGCCCCAACAGCTTGAATGGGATTTGAAACCTATAAGTATTTTACCATCCCTAATTCATTCTAACTTCTGCACACAATTTTTTTGGCATAAGCCCAGGATTTGTGGATGAATTACAAGGGCTCTACAATTTCATAGCAGTGAAATGACCATTCAAAGCATCTTGCCAGTTTTTGGTTACCAGACACTTATGTCACAAACACTATCAGAATTTTTCTTTCCTCTGATCAGAGATTTTCAGAAATTCGATGGCTTCTGTGTATAACAGTACAGCTGACAGAATCTTAATGAAGGAACACAGGTCAGATTCCACAACAAATATTTGCTGTCTTTTTTCACTCCATCATATTTCATTTTACATTATCTGCTATAACCTGAAAATTAAAGAACTTTTTAACTCCCAGAACAATTTAAGGGCTGTTCAAGGTCGTGGAGCTATCAAACTTATAATTCAAAGACCTTCAAGGACCAAAAGAATCCTTTGTGGTAGACACTACCATAGTGTAATTTTCTCAAGGTGTTCTCATTTCCTTTTCCATCTTTATTCTGCCCCATTTCATAAATTTTTTGGGCTGGCCAGGTACAACAGGCATGTCCCTCGGGTAGGGCAGCTGCACTTGGTACCAACCTCCTCTCATCATCAAGGTAAACTAGGTTAGATTCCCAGTGGAGTCACCCCAATTTTCACATGTAGGAAACATGGTGGACGTCACAGTTGGCTGGCTGGTTTTCTTGAGACATTTCCCATTTATCCTGCCCTTGCATTCTGCTGCTGCACCATATACACCTCATTTCACCCTCACCAGCACTTAAGACCTGGATGTTAAGCACCAACCAAAACCCTCATCCCCTCATCCATGGTGACTCCGTCCAAAGGCAGGGAAGCCATGCATATTTACATTTATAAACAAATCAGAAAAAATAAATGGCCCATGCATAGAGTCACAAAATAATATAGGTACCTTTAATGGTTAGTTAGGATCAAACTTGTCACACTGCTTTTTTCATTCAAGTTATTTCGAACAGAGTACAGACCTGACACACTCTTGGAAGTGTATCGACAATAAATTATACATGTACTGCATGTTTGTGTGTAGGATCTGGCAGCAGTACAGGACTGCGCGACTTGTACTGTGTTTTGGAGTGTGACCGAGTCCACAAGGCGAGAACAGTGGTGCGCACAGGGGATCTCGTTTTCGACTGGGATGAAACATTTGAGCTGGATCTGGTAGATAACCGAGAACTGGACCTGCTCATATACTCCTGGGATCCACAATATAGGCACAAGCTCTGTTATAAGGTATGAGTGCCTCTTGGGATTATACTTAAAAAAATCAATACAAATCTTCTGTATTTGATTAAAAATAAAACCACCTATTACACTCATGAAATACTCTATCATCAAATACAGTCCAAAGCAATTAATTTAAACTAGTTTTTCTCGATAAAGTAATTTAACAGCTTTATATAACTGAAGTGTTTGTTTGAATCCTTGGCTGCGTGATATGTGCCTATGGCTGCAAATATAACATACTAACGCGTACTCTTGTCATGTATAAATGCNAATCCTTGGCTGCGTGATATGTGCCTATGGCTGCAAATATAACATACTAACGCGTACTCTTGTCATGTATAAATGCATACTGCTATTTCTGAAATGAACACACAAAAATACTGAATGGACATTTGTGTGCATGCTGATAACAAGAATTATGTTATGAACATTGTTTGTAAATCACAAAGGCTAGGACCAGTGAATGCTATGTCCTATCACGTCTATGACTTTGGTAAGACAGAGTAAACAGCATGTGTTGATTTATGTGAGNACCAGTGAATGCTATGTCCTATCACGTCTATGACTTTGGTAAGACAGAGTAAACAGCATGTGTTGATTTATGTGAGAAGTAACCAGGGTGTGGCATTACACAAAACAAAAAGTCCATATTAACATATGTCCTAGGTTTGATGGATCCCAATGTAAGGCCTTCCAATGTTCTACTGGAATTGTTAATAGCTGTACTTGATACAACCCCCCTGTTTGTGTCACTGCAGCTTTGCTTACGTACCAGCAGTGATTTACGAGAGGTGCTGGAAATATCCACCTTGAATTTGAACGCAAGATTTCAAACACCCCAGGTGTGTTACAGATCTGCTTGCAAACTTGTTTCACACACTGACGAAGCATTGCAATTTCCACAACAAGTGTTGCTTAAAAGATGGTTTTTAGATGTCCTCCACATATAATTATAAACTGTATTCAGATCTTGAGAATGTGCAGACCAGGCATTTGTCCCTGCATAACCCATCAAACTGTGCGGGAACCACTCATCCAAATAGGTTCTGGTCACTATATTGAAATGTGGTAGCACCTCATCATGCATGAACCACATGTGGTGTATCAGATCAAATGGGATATCTTTGGGTAGCACATGTAACTGTTGCAGAAAGTTACAGAACAATTGGCTTGTCAAGTGTCTGGGTAACAAGTAAGGATAGACTAAGATGTCACCAATTATTCCTGCCTAGACATTAATAATGAACTGTTGGTGGTGTAGCTGCACAGTGGTGCGTGGATTCTTGGTATCCAAGTGATGGGTGTTGTGAAAATTGGGACACACTATCCATCATCAAGGCAGCCTCATCAGTAAACTAAACAGGTGCTATAAAGTACTGATCATGACCATACATGTTGCAACCAGGCACAAAACACCACTAGTGGTAAGTCAGCTTCATTAAGAGCTTGTACTCACTGAATGTGACATAGGTGAGTAGTTATTTGTGTAAAATTTCCCAAACTCTTCAATGTCCCATGCCTTCTACTGTAGCTATCTGTTGTAGGCTGTAACCAGGATGCTCCTCAGTATAAGAACATGCACCTTCAAAGCCACAGTTCACATTCAGTGGGGTCAACTAGCATGCCCTCCATTTAGGAATGAACCACTCTCTCTCTCAGCTGCTCATTTATTCTCTTAAACATCTTCCTATTTGGCAGATGACAATTCGGAAAGCATTCTGCATACATGTCTTGCTGTCACCGCATTACACTTCGTACGTCTGTACATTAGATGCATTTTTGCCATTTCACGATGCCTTCTTGCATTGGATGGAGGGTAGGGAGCAACCGGGAAAATGGGGAAAAGTCAGGAAATTACTTCTGGAAAAGTCAGGAAAATGTCAGAATATTTTGTGAAAGTCTGGAATTTTAAAACCACCAATAAATAAATATTTTTTGCTATATGATTAAAATGTTTAATGTGCTCTGTAATTTGGTTTCATGCACCCGNACCACCAATAAATAAATATTTTTTGCTATATGATTAAAATGTTTAATGTGCTCTGTAATTTGGTTTCATGCACCCGACACATTAACCCCTGTATAGCCAGCAACCCTCCCCCCTCAGCCATATAACAATAACGTCCTTAAACACAGGGTGCTGAGATTACGTGGATTGGAGAGTAGATGGGTAATTTTTGCACACTGCTGTGGCAGCGTGGTGTTGCATTTCTCCTGAGGTGTGGTGAACGCCGTCGCTACATCGTGAAGATTCGTTCTTAAATGGAATATGCATGGAGGAAATACAGAAAACAGAAAAGTTTGTTTTCACAGTGGTATTAATGTGAAAAGAGTATAGAAAAAGGGGGAAGGTGTTTAGAGAAATATGCATAAAGCTTATGTACATAACATGCCGTTACCTAAGCCTACTAATTCAAAGGAGGGTAGTGCGTATCATATACCAGTTTAATATGGGGTGCGGGGGCAAACAGTAATGATTATTTGCGGAAACAAAGCTGGGAATAGAAAAGAGGATACTGTCTACCAGACATGCGGAAACCAGACATGCAAGATTAGGCATTTTATATTGCTTTCATTTCTCAACCATCTATGATGCCTTGCTACTTGCCCTGTTGTACATATTTGCTTTGGAGATAAGCAGCACCATTTTCAAATGAGCTAAGCAGGTGTGATATTCATATTTGAAGTACCCATAGCTGCTTGTGAACCTGAGGGANTCCACAGAAGCTGAGTCCATAGCCATTGGAATACTCCTGCAGGAGATGGCAATTTGTTAGCCAGCAGTACGAGGCACTTGCATTAGCATGTGGCAGGAGGGGGTAACCTCAGTGGCAGGGCATAGGAGTAAGCTCATCCAACCATTTTCATGCATATACCCAGCAGGTGAGATGCTGAAAGTTTTTTCTGTAGAATGGGCCAAGATTTTGTTCTACTGTTTTGTGAAATATGGTAGGGAATGCTGCAGAAATTTTCTGGACTTCCAGTGGGTAATACTCCTCATTACGCATTACACATCTTTCCTGTGCCATCATGTGGAAATTCATGCTATGGATCATGATGAGTACAGGCAGGATGGGTGGGAGAAATAGCCAAGATGATTAAAGGTTCACTTATGTAAGAAAAAATGGTAGTTTGGTTCAAGTCCTCATTTACTGTGCTAAAAAAAGAATCTGCTATTAATACAATGCCTGAATTTTCACACTGTCCCTTCTGAAACTAGGAGCCATCTAGCTGTTTGACATGATGCTAAATAATCCAAAGATTTAAAAAGCAAAACTGGAGAGGGCACCCAGAAAAATGCAAACATGTCCTAGTGTGAACTACCTCTGAACTGATTGCATGCACACTGTCAGTGAGGTGACTGGTTGGCAAACTGACANACATGTCCTAGTGTGAACTACCTCTGAACTGATTGCATGCACACTGTCAGTGAGGTGACTGGTTGGCAAACTGACATACCCACTGGCTCACAACTTATAAGTAAGCTATGAGTAGCACCATCTTATATAATCGATCAACCATGTACAGTGTATAGAGGGGAAATAACTTAAANATAAGTAAGCTATGAGTAGCACCATCTTATATAATCGATCAACCATGTACAGTGTATAGAGGGGAAATAACTTAAAGAGTGCAGTTAGATACTTAAATATATAAATTTTGTGTATATTACATAAAATTTGTGTGTAATATTGGAGGGTGTNAAGAGTGCAGTTAGATACTTAAATATATAAATTTTGTGTATATTACATAAAATTTGTGTGTAATATTGGAGGGTGTGACCTATTCCAATATTCAAATTATGGATAGTTTATTTAGAGGTACTCTAGTAAGAAAGATACAAATACACCTACATAGTAGTTGGAGATTACAAAGCACAAGTTAAATTTTGTGTATAGTCACTGAAAAAGTGTTTGTTTACCAGGGCTCCGTTCACTTAGCATCGTTACTCCGTGAATCACCAATCCACCAACTGGCTGTGAAAATTGAGCCTCGAGGGACACTGTATCTCCGCCTGCGGTACACCAACCCCCATGAAACGTTCCGGCGGCGTGGACCAGCGGTGCTGAACCTGCTGGGCAGGCCAAGCAGCAAGTCCGTACCGTCAGGAGCCTTGTTTGGGGCCGATCTAGATACTGTGGTGAACAGGGAGAGTGTGACGGGTGGCGTTCCTGGGGGTGTGGCCACTTCAGTGACACTTGCCACTCAGGCAGCTGCACCAATACCTTTCATAATCAGGAGATGTGTAGACGAGATAGAGAGAAGAGGACTTGACATCATAGGTAAGATAGTTATCTGTCAGCAGTGAGACCGAACTCACTCTCTCCTGCAGTGAAGGGCTTGGCTTTGAAAGTATACCAAATTTGTGGCCAGTGGTTTGTGATACTGCAAATATTTTAATTGGGCTGAGAAGANGCTTGGCTTTGAAAGTATACCAAATTTGTGGCCAGTGGTTTGTGATACTGCAAATATTTTAATTGGGCTGAGAAGAAGTTTTTTTATTCCTAAGGTTATTATTTCTAACCCCCGAGATATTTAGGAATAAAATAAAATGCAGGTAGCTGAAGTAAGATGATTATGGCGTAAAATGTTATAAAAAATCAGGTACTAAAGCAAATTTTATCCTCTAGTTAGATCATTCATGGTTGGAATCATACAGGTATTTTAAGCAAATAAGTTGGCAGAAAAGAAAACTATGTATACACCTATTTCTAAACTAGTAAAAATAGGCATTTCTACAGCAGCATATAAAAACCAACATTTTGTGATGTTTCTAGTAAGAAAAACTAATACCAGTTTTATTGTTCCACTGAACAGTACGAGGAAACTAGCATTTTTGGTTGGTTACTGCATGTAGAGAACAACTGTAGTACCAAGTGTAATGATATGGTTACACAATACAGTATTTATCCAAATATAAAACCAACTAGAAGAAAAAAAATACGATACCCATATTTTACTTTGAAAAATAGAAAAAAATTAATTTCTTCCAAGAATTATTTGGACATGTAATTTAGGAGGATTATCCTGGTACTTCAATAAATGTTTGTCATGCCAGTGATTAAACAAAAACTTGGGTAACTGAACTGTATTACAGAAGAAATGAAAGCTTGACAATGAAATTGAAATTAAAGCACTGTTTATGCTCAAAAAATAGTTGAAAATATGTGCGGGGAAATTTGATGCTGTTAATACTAATAATAATAATAATAATAATAATAATAATATAGGGTCAGTGGAGGTAATTGTAAACACTTTTGACAAATTCCTGAAATACCTTATCTTTATGGAACAAGTGTATGTTAACATGATATGTATATATATATACATACCGAACCAACCCATCCCTAATATATAAATATATATATATATATATATATATATA
>NQII01002037.1:264888-292128 GCA_002778355.1 Clitarchus hookeri
TTAGTGTTAAAAACTAAACTTCGTGATAATGTAGTTATGTATAGGTGTTCAAAATGAAATGTACAATAGAACGATACGACGCGTAAAAGTTTTCTGAAGTTGTGCTAACTTCAGAAAGTTTTTCCACGTCGTATCATCCCTCTCCAACCTCACTTTCAACATGTCCTTGATATTAATTCGAAAAGCATATAGAAATATTGCATAATATTGTTGAATTATTTTTCTATTAATTTGACAAAACGACACGAATTTGAAATATATTTCCAGCCCGTAATCTAAGAACAATCAACTTAAAATAATACGCTATCTGTTATCCAAAAACAGCGGCTCAAACTTCGCCGTGACGCGCTGTGCGCGCGATCTCTCGGATATTATGCGAGGTATTACCAGCCAGAAATGAACCTCTTTTTTGCGCGATATATAACGAATTTACAAACAAATGCCAATAGTTATATTTTTCCACGAGCTCTGCATAATTTTTAAAGTAACATATATTTCATGTAAAATGATTTGGAGTAAAAGTAATTTATATTCGGCCGGTAATCATTCGTCTACGTAAATTATACACCATATTGTTCTCTCGAAACCCATCTCCTTGTTTCCATAGAAAGTTAGACACGCGTGAATAGTTTTTAAGCAATTCTTATGTTATTCCACGTCACATATTTCCAACTCGAATATATTAGCTATAACGCCCAAAGTGTGATAATAGATACAACAGACCGTCTCGAAAATGTTAACCCAAATTCACTATCTCGGACAAATTAAAAAAGAGTTCGCAAATATGTACTTATTTGCAACATTTTATATTTTTACTTGTATAACCTACTTATTTTTTTAGACAGATGTCAGTCTTAAAGTATCTTAAAATTTGTTTAGCATAACAGTACAATGGCAAGTGGATTAGCTGACAGCGTGTTGATAAAAATACAGCCCCAACTTGACGGACCAGCTGATGGCGGAAGGATACATAGTCACATGTAGTCAGACGTAAACAGTGGCGCTACTTTCGCAGACCTGTCAGAAAATGGCCTTCTTATACAGTATGGACTATAGGAGAGGAAGAAGAGACGTTTTTTTTTCAAGGTGTCACATTCCAGCATGGCAAAAAAAACCAGGGAGTCACTGTGTAAAAGAGGCAAAAAAAGGGCCNAGTCAGACGTAAACAGTGGCGCTACTTTCGCAGACCTGTCAGAAAACGGCCTTCTTATACAGTATGGACTATAGGAGAGGAAGAAGAGACTTTTTTTTTCAAGGTGTCACATTCCAGCATGGCAAAAAAAACCAGGGAGTCACTGTGTAAAAGAGGCAAAAAAAAGGGCTGCCCAGACACCATAAAAGAAGCAGAAAAAAAAGATAAGAAATCCGGCCCACAACAACTGTTGACCTTCTTTTAACGAACCTTTGTAGTTTACCTTTATCATACAGCATGCCACAATGTTTTGGTTTGAGGGCCATGAGTTATTTAATTAAAGTATTTTCCAAACATATCACAATCTCCACATATTAATGTAAAAAAAGAATAATTTTCTACATATTTACTAACCTTAAATAAATTTAATACAACAAGTTTATCTGTATACATTAAAACTTATCTTCACACTTTGTTATTGTTCAATTCTTCCATATAACGGTTAAATAAAACATTTAATGAATTTTACCTGCATTGGTTTAATAAAGTTGCAAGCAAAAGGCAAGTATTCAAAATACATAGAACCGAATACTGGAACCGATATTTAAATTGTAGAATCGGCACCGGAACCGGAATCGACATTTTTGGTTATTCGACCCATCCCTAATATATATATATTTTTTAAATATATTTATATGGTGTGGTAGAATTTGTGTGTATATTATGGTATTATACATACATACACACACTGATAGCAAAACAATTGCAACACAGTGACCGTGTATATCTCACTGTTGGAGTTATGACAGTGGACATCATATTCTATTAAAGGTAGGATTTATGTTCAATAGAACATGACACTAATATATACACAAACACGCACTTCCTCTTATTATTTGGAGGGAACTATATATAACGTAGCTTATTGAACAAAACAGTGTTGTCACCTAATCCACTACAAAATAAATTTATTCAAGCAAGTTTAATTACTTCAATTAAACCAGTAAATAATGTTTACTGAACTCCATTATTAAGGCTATATATGAATTTTTATTGTCAACTAACAGTAATTTTATTCACAATTCAATCTACAGGTAATATAGCTTGAAAAACTTTACATGATCAACAATACAGACCAAACCAAGCGATAGAAGCCAAGTACTGACCACATCAATATACAATATACAGCCCTTTGGGTATCAATACAGCCATGTATTCTTGCATGTAGACAATCGTACATGTGATAAATATCCTGGGGTATAGTGTTCCACGCCTGTCGTCACAACTGTGCAAGGGTAATAGATGGCCGTACAGACTTGATTAGACATCGCCCCATCATGTCCCAAACATGTTCAATGGGAAAGAGGTTTGGAGATTGTGCTTGCCAGAGCAGTTGTTGAACACCACGAGAGTACATTGAGTAGTAGTAGTAGTACTGTATGTGGGACAAGCATTATCCTGCTGAAACAGTACACCACCTTCCTGTTGAAGGAATGGCAGCAGAATGGGTTGGTCTATGTGCTGGATGTAGCTAGATCTATTTAAAGAGGCCTTCCCCAAACACCAATGATGAATGGGAATTGTATCTTATTGCACCATACATCATGATGCCAGGAGTTGGCCCCATATGTTGGGAGTGAATACACTCTGGAACCGCTATACTCAACCTGCGGCCCGCTGAGANATGCCAGGAGTTGGCCCCATATGTTGGGAGTGAATACACTCTGGAACCGCTATACTCAACCTGCGGCCCGCTGAGATTTTGTGATTGGCCCACCTGGAGTTATCAAATTGCCAAGCATTTTAAATTGCGCGCTCATCAGAGAAACTATGGGCGCTATAAGTACATAAATCCCTACCGCAGTGCGCGCAGTGTTGGGATATAGCAATCTCTCTTATTATCTCGCACAACTCAGAGTTGCGGGTTGCGCGAGCGAGACAGCCAGCGGCGGGAATTCCCCTTTTGCTTTCACACTTCTGTACCTACGTCTTGCCTTATTTGTCGTCACTTGTTTTAAATTTGTTTACATGACACACACAAATTATCAAAGTTCGCCTGGTAATTGCAGTTAATTGGTTTTGTTAAGTGTAAAATAGTTATTTTTCTATCAAAATAATGTCAGGAGTGTCTTTAAGTATAAAAGAAAAATATGTGATGAAAACAGATTGTTTCAAGACGAGTGGGAAACGGAATATTTTGTTGTTCCTAACAAAAACAATGCAGCTACTTGTTTGATATGCCGAGAAAGTGTTATGTTAAAGAAATACAATATTTCTTGTAATTTTAACACAAAACACAAATCGTTCAACGAAACGTTTCCTTCTGGATCGTCTTTAAGAAGTGAGAAATTGAGTTTTTTTAAGAAGTCATTGCAACAACAGCAAAATGTTATGTCCGTGGCATTATCACAAGACTCCGCGGTAACCATGGCATCATATCAAATTTGTTACATTCTTGGTAAGCATATGAAACCATTCACCGATGCAGAAATTGTAAAAGAATGCTTTATTAGTGGGGCCAATGCACTTTTTGATAAATTCAGCAACAAAATACAAATATTGTCTAATATAAAAAAACTACAGCTCTCCGATTCAACCTGTATAAGGCGTATTGAAGACATTTCAAAATTCATCTACGATAACTTATTAGAAAACCTTACAAACTGCAAGTTTTTTAGCTTGGCTTTCGATTCCAGTACCGACGTTTCAGCAACATCGCAATGCTCGGTGTTTGTTAGATATTGTACAGAACATAATTTAATCTTTGAAGGTTTTTTGAAATTTCTTCCAATGAAAGGTCAAACCCGAGGCACAGATTACCTTGATACTATTTGCAATTTTTTAGAGCAGAATAAAATTGATATACAAAAAATCGTGTGTGTTTGCACCGATGGCTGTCCTTCAATGACTGGATCCGAAAATGGATTTCTTACGTTGTTTAAGAAAAAATATAATTTAACAAATTTAATTACATTTCATTGCATTATCCATCAAGAAAACTTGGCGGCACGTGTTGTAAATCCAGAAATTGAAGCTGTGATGAAGACGGTTATCAATATTGTCAATTACATACGAGCAAGAGAATTGAACCACAGAAAATTTAAAAGTCTTTTGGAAGAACTGGGAAGCGAGTATAATGATGTCCTTTTACATACCTCAGTGCGATGGCTTAGTAGAGGAAAAGTTTTAGAAAGGTTTTTTTCTTTACGCCATGAAATAATACTGTTTTTAGAGCAAAATAATAAAGTGTACCCTGAGTTACTAAATGATGGATGGTGGTGTCTTTTAGCCTTTCTATGTGATATTACAGAAAAACTAAATAGCCTCAATCGGAGTTTACAAGGTGAAAATAACATAGTCTCACAGATGGCGAATAAAGTATTTGCTTTTGAGGAAAAGCTAAAACTTTATCATGAAGAACTACAGAACAAACAGCTGCACAATTTTCCAACTATAATTAAGATAACAGAGGACCGTATCGACATTTTTGAGGAAAACTGCTCTACAATTTCAAATTATATAACTGCACTATTAGATGAATTTCATAAAAGGTTTCAAGATCTAAGAAAAATTAAAAAATGTTTGATGCTTGTAGAAAATCCATGGCATTTAGAAACAACCACTATCTCAGAGCTGGCTTCAATTTTGAATTGTAATTACCCAGAGTTGTTAGATGAATTCATCGATTTTAAAAACGACACCCACCTAGAAATTTTGTTTAAAGAAAAAAGGGAAAAAAAGGAGTATGTGGAATTTTGGAGCATTATTCCCCAAAAATATAAAAGCGTCCAAAGGAGTGCTCAAATCCTATTAACATTCTTTGGGTCGACATACGTGTGCGAATCGTCTTTTTCAAAAATGAAGTACACAAAGAATGTGTACAGAAACAAACTTACAGACTCTCATCTGGATGATGTGATAAGGTTAGCAAGCAGCAACAAGCCAGATCTTGATAAAGTTTTGAAAAAGTGTTCACAGTATCAAAAATCGCATTAAAACGTTTAAATAAACTATCTTTGTTGAAGCCTAAAATATTTATGTTTATAAAAAGTAAATACATGGTTAAATGTTAAAATTAAGTTTTCTATTTACTTACACCTAAACAATTTTTACTTGCGGCCCGCGACACTATGACTGAACAGTATTTGTGGCCCCTATAAAAAAAAGGTTGAGTATGGCTGCTCTGGAAGATGATGCTCACCAGATTGAAGTCGCACACGTTAATGGCTATCACTTGCATGATGGAAAAACTTGCTCTCATAGCTAAACACAACGGAGCATCATTCTATTCTCCAGGTGACCGTTTCACGCGACCACAGAAGATGTGCACAACAGTGTTGTGGCAGAAGAAGAAGCCTGTACAAAGGCACATATGCTCGTAGTTGTGGCTGCAAGCAGAC
Source organism: Clitarchus hookeri (assembly GCA_002778355.1). NCBI lineage: Eukaryota > Metazoa > Arthropoda > Insecta > Phasmatodea > Phasmatidae > Clitarchus > Clitarchus hookeri. The sequence continues at coordinate 270,421 of NQII01002037.1, forward strand.
GGTTCCCAATGGCATGTGTGGACACCCCTGGTGCCACATTCGCTCTAATCTCTGCTGTGGATGCAGTATTGTCTGCCAATGCTGTCCTAACAATGCACTGATCTTGTGATCTTGACATGCATCTAGACTATGCTGCCATCCCAAACCTGGTCTATGAGTTTGAGCCTGTTCAACTAACGATTGTTGATAACATCAGCACACTACGAATGCATCATGATTCAACATGTGCAGCAATCCGTCAATACGTCCATCACAACTCGCAAAGTCCCATGATGTGGCCCTCTCAAATGGCTGTAAGTGCACAACAGGGCACGTAACCATCTTCAAGACATAGCGATAGCTTGACTGCTACACACATATCAAATATTCAACTTTCCAAGCGCACACAATACTGTCTGGTGCATTGCTGTACACGACATAAAGAAGTGAATGTTACAATGCCATTTGTTGGATGATGTCCTTGAAACGTTCATCAGTTTAACTACACTCCTTCAGCATGCAACTATTGTAAAGGCTGTTCACGATAAAGTGAGCACTTTTGAAATCAACCTTAGAAAAAAGTCACTTNTCAGCATGCAACTATTGTAAAGGCTGTTCACGATAAAGTGAGCACTTTTGAAATCAACCTTAGAAAAAAGTCACTTCTCCTACCTGCATATACAGGTGGGGCTGAATTTGACTGACAAACTTCGTGAGATAATGCTTTATGCAAAATCAAGTGGCAAATATATAGGACACTTTGTACCTAAACAAAATATTAAGGGCGTAATAAGTCCCCGAAAATGGAGATTTTCGAACGTATTTTTGCGAAATATCAGAAACCAGGTGTGAGATGGAATTACAATTCACTGACCATTGTTTTATGTTATCGGGATCTTCAACCTATGAGAAAACTCACATTAATAACAGTCCTAGTTATGAAAATAACAGGGGTGGCCACCCTCTTATTGCCAGCAACTTTGTTACCGTTGGGAATTATGAACATTTGATGCTGGTTTATTGAGCAGTATGACCTACATAACAAAAATGGTCCTCTTTTTGTAACTGCCTTGGACCTTCCGCTTTCGTTCAAAACGCACACAAAGATTCCGTTAGATTCCGCCGCAGCGATACAGTGCCTAGTATGCAGGCAATACTACCTACATGCATGTATGACCACTGCACAGTCAATGGTGGTAGACAATGCTAAAACCTACTGTAAACAATGTGTACCATACATTAATAAGCATCACACCGGTTTGTTTGTGGCAACAGTCTGTGTATGATTCAATGCAGGATGCAGAGATATTGGTATTGCCTACGCACCTGGAACTGTATCACTGTTGCTGTGTATTGTGCTGGTTTTTGAACGTTGAAAGGTTTGGTGCAGCAGCATAGATCAATGCTGTTACAACGCATCACATTTAAGTAGTATCAGGTAACACATTGCATTTGACAACAAAAGCTGTGGCATTCCATAGGTTTTATTGTAGAATAACGTATCATANGTATCAGGTAACACATTGCATTTGACAACAAAAGCTGTGGCATTCCATAGGTTTTATTGTAGAATAACGTATCATAAGCACTTTTATAGGAACGGTTCGATGGTACGCCCCTCAAGCTCGTCGCACAGTTCACATTGCCGTACCAACGATTGTCGGACATGTATGAAAACACCCTCATTGTCCTGAATAATCCAGGCAGCTACAATGATGCGGGCGACGAGGTCCTCTTCGGATTCCACTGCAGTTTCATACACCAGGCTGTGCATGTAACCCCAGAAAAAATTGTCCAATAGATTCATATAGAGGGATCGTGGAGGTCAGAAAACAGGACTCCCACTGCCTATTCATCGTCCAGGAAATACAAGATTCAGGTGATTACGCACACGTCGCGAACTGTGGGCCACCCGTGTCTGTAATGGGGCCTCTTCAAGTAGTACCAGCAGAGTTTCCTACACATGGTTGGTGAGACGATGTGGTAACAGGTAGGGGCCAACCGACATGTTATGTTTTATGCCCGCCCAGACATTGACACTGAATCGCTGTTGATCCCCATGGACGAATGAGGTGTGAGATATATCCACTTGTGGATATTTCAACAATCCTGTATACCATCACGTTGAAAGGAAGCCTCGTCAGTGAAGAGAATATATCTGTCAAAGTCAGGGTGCGTTCTGTGTTGTTCCAGAAACAATGCTGCAAACTCCACACGTTGATGATAATCTGCAGGACCCACGGCATGCACACGTTGCACATGAAACGGATGCAGTGATTGCTCATGAAGCACTCGACCAATGGTGTGGCGGCTTCTGTTGAGTACTCTTGCAATAGTACGCACACTCACATGTGGGTTATTCTCAACACATCCTTTTCAAACCTGGCTGTCCGTACTGTTCATCTGTGCCCTGCATTCGGTCATGTCACCTCCAAACTTCCACTTTCTTTCAAACGCCGCTTCACAGATGCAAATGTGGTGTGGTGTGGTGTGGCTGCTGTCTGTGCAGTAATTGATCCCTGTGCATTCTTTACGCTTTTCGTCCATTTCCCTCTGCCGCACCGTAGACGAGTAGCATATCTGTCAGTTCCGGCCACATAAACCGTTCCATTTTGTAGACACAACATGCACCTTTACCAAAAGAAATGATGTGATACATTATGGAGTGTTCAGATATTTTAAACAATTTGTCTCTGGTTTTAATGGACCGCATTCACTACAGCGCCTTTAGTGCTGTGATAACTGTCATGCCAGGCATGGAATTGAACACGTCAAATCAGAGTTGCCTAGTGTGGGATTAATGCCAGACATGCAGACCACTCGCACAGCCTGTACACACACGTTTTATACTACATGCTGTAACTGACACCTTGTTAGATGTTTGCTCGTAAACGAATGGCCTGACAGTGTTGCATTATGGGAACGTTACTTTCAACTGTCGACATGTCGTTTGTCAAAAGTAACCCTTATTTACGCGCTAATAATAAAGTATGACTACCTGTACATTTTTAGTTTGTGCGTTTAATGTCTCCAGGAAAGCGAAGTCATTTGATAGAGGAACATACAACTAAGCACTTGAAAGGAACTGAGGAAGGATTCGGCCATGGCCTTTATTAAGGAAACATCCCAGCATTTGCCTGGAGTGACTTCAGGAAACCATGGTAAACCAAATTCTAGATGGCCTGACCAGGATTCGAACTCGCGTCCTCCTGAATGCAAGTCCAACATGCTACTGTTGCCACACTTTGCTTGGTCCCTGATTTATTAATGACGGGAGATATTTATAGGAACCGTCAGGACTCATAAACATTTGATAATTGTTTATTTAACAGTATGACCTAGGTAACACACAGCGCCTCTAGTCGCAACTGCCTAGGACCACCACTTTTGTACAAAACGCACATACATAATGCTTCGGCTGCAGCTATACATGTCCAGGCGCATATACAATAGTCTTTACAGTACACAGCAGTGACAGTAATACAGTTCCAGGCACGTAGGCAATACTAATACTTCATGTAGGGAATCTCATACCGACTGTTGACAGGAACACATTGTCGGATGTAGTATCGTAAGCCTTTTAANAATACTTCATGTAGGGAATCTCATACCGACTGTTGACAGGAACACATTGTCGGATGTAGTATCGTAAGCCTTTTAATGCATGGTAATTGTTGTTTACAGTAAGTAATAAATGTCCTTCAACATTGTTTGTGCAGTGGGAACAGCAGCTTACCATACACGCAAGTACGACGTATTGCCTACGTACGAGGCACTGTATCGCTGCAGCAGAATCTAGCGGACTCTTAGGAATGCATTTTAAACGAAAACACTGGGTCCTAGGCAGTTGCAACAAGGGGACTATTTTTGTTTCGTAGGTCATATTGCTCAATAAACCAGCATAAAATGTTCATAATTCCTGACGATANAATACTTCATGTAGGGAATCTCATACCGACTGTTGACAGGAACACATTGTCGGATGTAGTATCGTAAGCCTTTTACTGCATGGTAATTGTGGTTTACAGTAAGTAATAAATGTCCTTCAACATTGTTTGTGCAGTGGGAACAGCAGTTTGCCATACACGCATGTACGACGTATTGCCTACGTACGAGGCACTGTATCGCTGCAGCAGAATCTAGCGGACTCTTAGGAATGCATTTTAAACGAAAACAGTGGGTCCTAGGCAGTTGCTACAAGGGGACTATTTTTGTTTCGTAGGTCATATTGCTCAATAAACCAGCATAAAATGTTCATAATTCCTGACGATAACGAAGTTGCCAGCAATAAGAGGGTGGCCACCCGTTATTTTCATGACGGGGAGTGTTATTAATGTGAGTTTGCTGTTAGGTTGAAGATCTCAATAACATAATACAATGTTCCGCGAATTGTACTTTCATATCACCTGGTTTCCGATATTTCGCAAAAATACATTCCAAAATCTTTATTTTTGGTGATGTATTTTGCCCTTAATATTTAGTTTATGTACAAAGTGTCCCATATATATTTGCCAATTGATTTTGCATAAAGAATCACCTCACAAAGTTTGTCGGTCGAATTCAGCCCCAACCTGTATTTTAACATGTGCATTGAGTGACACGTGCCCAGTAAAGTCTGTCACGATGGAGGGAAAGTAGTTCCATGTCTTAACGTCGAATTAAAAGTGTTAGGTAACCATTTATGATAACTTAAATTATTTATTTCGTTTTCTTTTTTTAATGCATGTAAGTGTAAAAATTAGCAGATCTATAAAATATTTATTTTTCTAATAATTTCACAGTTTCACTTGAACAATGAATGAATGAAGTGATGAGGTCCATGCAAGTGTTAATTTTACATAATGCGGAAGAATACACAACATGCATACAAGTAGATCTTAAGCAGGGCGTTCAAATGTAAACAGTTTACCGTGAACAGCCTATACCCATGTTTACTTGGAAAGCACTCTTTAGGTTGTTGCAATTTTTTTTCCATTGGTGTGTGCGTCTATATATACACACAGACAAATCTCAAAATTGCGACCTTTCACAGTTCCTGAGAAAATGGTTGTAACTTCGAAAGGGTTGGTGTTTGATTTTGACAATTTCTGACCAACCCTTAACCGCTATAAACAAAACATCTATTAAGATATTACTTAGGCTGTTTATACGCAGTTTTAGCTGCAAAATTACAAGTTATATATTTTAAATTAATCACATGGTTCCTTTGAATTGACTCAGTAACATTTAACATGCTTGTAAGATCCAATATCACTTATTGTGATTGACTGTAATCCCTCAAAAATTAGATAATTGTGTCTATTCAATCTTTTCTGAAGCGAAAATTACACATTTTTCAAATGAAATATTAGTTCATTTTAATATTTTGATGTCTTCCGAGAGAAATTATACCCTAGACAGACATATAGGTCCTCCCCTTGTCGCAAAAATAAAGCCTAAACAAAGCCCCACTTAGTTTTAGTGAGTACAAATTACGTTTTCACTAGCTTCTTGCAGGAAAATCAGAGGATTTATTATTTAAATGTTAAGTTATTATCACGGATCCATTATCCAGTACTTTCACATGCTTTATATACACACAACATAAGCAGTTCCAAGGTGATGCAGAGGAAGGCACCAGGTGGTTGGCTTGTCCTCCCTCCAGGCAGCAGAGCAAACGCGCAGCTATTCAATACTGTTGGCTGACTCCTAGCAACCACCAGCCAGACTATGGCGCACGCACATTGTTTGCTGTCATGTTCTTGTAGCCAGGCGGTCAACGTGTTCATTTATGACTTTAAGGCAGTTAAGGAATGGTTGTCCTATCTTACACTGGAGCCATTACACATGAATATGACTAAACCATACACATTTAACAATATCCACATTAAATTGAAAGTAAAAAAAAAAAAGAAAAAATATTTATAAACTTAAATATAAATATACGATACATGCATATACATATATCGGAAGTAAAACAGTTTTCACTGTGAACGCTATAATATATGAGTGATTAAGGGTTCCGCCTGCCTGCAGCTATTTTGGGTGATTGAGGCCTCAAAACGCAAGAGGTCTAACAGCCAGCCAACTCTTGCTCACTCACCACTTGCCTCTACGCACAAGGTGCTTAAAGATCTCATTGTTAAGGACCGCCCAAATCCTTGACTCCATTCACATCTTTTTTTACAGTATCACGGACCACCCTCCCACCTCATCACTATTTATGTAGTTCATAGCTACTATTTTATCTAGTTTAGTTTGTCATCTTTTATTTCTTTTTGCATTATTTTTCATTTATTTCACCTAAACAGTTAACAGTTTTTTCTGAGTTCTCTTGCAGGCAAAGTCCTCAATGATATCACTGAAATATAGTTTCAATGTGATATAACTTTTGTGTGCAAAACAGCATGAGACAATTCAGCATTCCTTCTTTGAGTGACAATTTTTTTTAGTTCTTAATCCTTTTAAGGCTGAAAACCATCTTTCTGGTGGGCAATTACTAACAGGCAATGCTAGATATATCCTTATTGCTAAGTAAGTAATTGGAATACAAAATTAATAAACCAGGGTTTCACAAACTGTCTTTGAAATTGTTTAATTCAAAGGAAAACTATTAAAAGTGTGTAAATTTATCAAACATTTGAAGTTATTTGAACACATTTTTCACTTAATTTGCACCCCTCCAACTTGATGGACCTATGGGCCTGGGCCCATATGTAAAACAGGGCTTGCCAAGTTCATGTTTACAGTTACCCCCTGTCCGTACAAGTATGGGGTAATTGTAAACCTAGCTTAAGAGTATAAGGTTATGCTAATGTAAAACATTTATCATCACTTTTTGGAATGTAATTTTATAATAAAACACATACCCTACCTAAAAAATTAAATAGGAATATTTCAAATATACTTACAGGAACAGAACTTGCAAGAAACAATTACATTTTGCAATTTTCTTGACATGCTTCAGTTACTGCTTCATCCATAATACAATAATGGCTGACAACTGGTTTAAATTTGTTTTACAAGGTAGACAACATGATAATACAAATACTTCTATCATCCATTTATTTATTCATTATTTTTATTTTATGTGTTTATAGTTAACCCCATGTTTACAAATATCCCCACCAATCCTTTGGTGAACTACATCTCTAATGTTTTAAAATGAAAGAAAGTGACACTTTTTGTTCCCTACCTATATTTTTTTTTCTAAATTATAAATCACAATCTTTTATTGTTTTAAAAATGTTGTTAAGTGGTTAATTATAATAAAATATTTTGTGTACCCATAAGTAAAATCCATTTTTTACACTTTTCACGGGGCCAACAAAGAAGTGTCTCAAAATACAGGAAAGTGTAAAAAATTAAGAAAATTTATGCAGTGAAAACAGTAAATTGTACTAAAATAATAGCTGTGAAATGAAGCAATGTGAAAAATATAGGGGTATTAAAAAGGGATTCTACTGTAAATATAGAAAAAAACAATGATCATTATCTGCACAAGCAAAAATATGGACTTAAAATTTTTAATAAGAAAAAATTAGATAATACTTAACTTTTTATAGTTAAAAATCAAAAAAAAATTGTTCTATATTTGGATAAATGCAATATTTAATTCTTTCTCTAAGTTGGTTTAAAATTCACTGTTCATTCATACGACATAGCAAGTCAGCTATCACAATTATTCTAATGTATCAGTATCTCAAAAAAATTATAATTTCAATGATTATGAATACAAATAAGAAAACAAATGTCTAGATTGCTACATGTAAAATGGTTATTTGAACAGTACTTGATACTCTGAGAAGTATTAAAATTATTATAGAATTAAATTGGGGCACAATAACAGCATTATGATGTAATTACGCAACTGGCTACTTTATGAAAATAAAAATGGCTCCTTTATAACTAACAAAAATATTATTTGCACAACAAAACTGATAGTTTTTTCATAACATGGTTTCCAGGTTTGTATAGGTTATGTGGTTCTGCAACCAAGAANTAATTAAATTGGGGCACAATAACAGCATTATGATGTAATTACGCAACTGGCTACTTTATGAAAATAAAAATGGCTCCTTTATAACTAACAAAAATATTAATTGCACAACAAAACTGATAGTTTTTTCATAACATGGTTTCCAGGTTTGTATAGGTTATGTGGTTCTGCAACCAAGAAGAGAATTCTGCGAGAGGCATTTGAACGGAATGCTCGCACAGTGGATCTTTCTCCTGACAANAAGAGAATTCTGCGAGAGGCATTTGAACGGAATGCTCGCACAGTGGATCTTTCTCCTGACAATGTTCCTGACATCAATGTCATTACAGGTAGGCTTACATCAAATTTTATCACAAAAATTCTTTGTTGATGATTGTGGTAATTTTTCTTGAGCAAGCAAAGTGTGCATCCAGTAAATATATGAACTACACAAGGTCAAACTGTTCTCTCCCTTCCTTCTTACTCCCCCTTTCCCCTGCAGGATGAGAACAGGTGTCAGGTGTCACAGAGACCATAAGTTGTGGGACAGTGTTGATTAATTAATGATTCTGTGTTTNGGATGAGAACAGGTGTCAGGTGTCACAGAGACCATAAGTTGTGGGACAGTGTTGATTAATTAATGATTCTGTGTTGATGCTTTTGTGTGGGTTGATGTTTGTTCCCAGTGTTTATGCTTTGAAGTACTGTGCATACACCAACAGACCAGCACATGTTCGCAGTTTAAAAGCAGGTATGAACAGAAAGTGGCTGTAATTTCCACTATTTAATAAAATGTCATCAGGAAGTACGGCAAGCAACCAAACAATACACAATCAGTGCAGAAATGTTATTAGGAACAGAATTAAGTTTTGTCTTAAAGAAAAGTCTTCTTCACCCAATATATTATGCTACTAAATGTACGGCAGCTGCAAGAAAAAAAAACAGAATAAAAAAATGTGAAACACAAATAGAAGGGAAAAAAAACTTATGTACGTNGGATGAGAACAGGTGTCAGGTGTCACAGAGACCATAAGTTGTGGGACAGTGTTGATTAATTAATGATTCTGTGTTTGATTTGAAGTTTGCTTTGAAGTACTGTGCATACACCAACAGACCAGCACATGTTCGCAGTTTAAAAGCAGGCATGAACAGAAAGTGGCTGTAATTTTCACTATTTAATAAAATGTCATCAGGAAGTACGGCAAGCAACCAAACAATACACAATCAGTGCAGAAATGTTATTAGGAACAGAATTAAGTTTTGTCTTAAAGAAAAGTCTTCTTCACCCAATATATTATGCTACTAAATGCACGGCAGCTGCAAGAAAAAAAAACAGAATAAAAAAATGTGAAACACAAATAGAAGGGAAAAAAAACTTATGTACGTNACGGCAGCTGCAAGAAAAAAAAACAGAATAAAAAAATGTGAAACACAAATAGAAGGGAAAAAAAACTTATGTACGTGCTGAGAAATTGTGCATGCCTGAAAAGAACAGGAAGCAAAGTTGTAAAAAGATCTATAGATGATTTTTATCTTGGTGTGATTTGGTGCGCTGTACAGAAATTTTATATGGTTAAAGGCAAGGTTCCAACACATAGAAAACTTATAACAGCTTAAAAAGAAGAGATAAAATTTTGCGGGCAAAAGAAGACTTTGACAATAAGCTTCTATAGAAGTTGTTTAGATTCATGTCTATATGTACACACACTCATGTAGACAGCTAATGGTATTGAATTTCCAGTACTTGTCGTTCTTGTCCTCTCAACAACTACACTAGCGCTGAAGTCTCACTCCTCCCTGGCTGCACACTTGACTTGGTCGAGTAGTAAATACATACTGACAAATATTAATTTTGTTACTTTTCATTTTACATTAACATGACAGAGACAGGGAACTCTAGTAAAGCATCTGGACAGGCTGTAGAAACATGACAAAAGAGTTCAGCGAGAGATGGAAAAAGTATGAAAAGGAAAATAAAATTTGGAGGTTATGAGGTTTTGGGAACCAAACTTGCCAATTGACTAGCTCAGGCAAATATGAAATCTTGATTTCTCAGAGTCATAGTCGAAGGCTTTGTAGTTCAGTTCCCCTTGCACACGCCATCTACGTGATGAGAAACAGGACAAAATAATAATATTCACTTATTATTACAAAATTTGAAACTGAAAGATATAACTGCACCCTAACAGTGTTTTAGGAAGATGCAAATAAGAAATGTAGCATGAATAACGCAATACAGGATCTAAGATACAATGAGAGCAAGTTAATCACGAAAACTCAATCTGGATACGTTATCACACCGTTAATGAAATTCATAAATACTTTGAAAACTTTTCACATCTAGAACACATTAACATGGTGATGACAATTGGTTACTCTTGCACACAATTAGGTGTGCCAATACACAAATGGACATAAAGCTCGTAAAGAGGAGCCGGCCACTAACCTCACTATTCGACAAAATATACACATTAAGATGCATATCCTGTCAATTAAATACAAAGAAAGCCCTTTGCTTTAATACACTATCGCTTGAGCCAGTGCTCCATCAACTATTTCATAAAATTTTGTACATCTCAATACAACTCCAAACTTTAAAATCTTTAGATATGTGGTCACAAAAAAGTTTACTAACTCACTAACTCAATATACTGGAACGAATATAGACAAATAAAAAACACCTTCATTATGAAGACAGGCTATCAAAGATCTTATACAAGTGTCATAAATTGTAATGCTCCTGACGAATTCTTTATAAAAATACAAGTTTCCATAACTAAATACTTGTTTCCATTCATACAATTACACTCAACGCTCCTGGCCAACGGACTATGTATTAACCTTATTATGAGAACCAAGTGGCTAATGAAACAATCTTGTGAAGGCTGCCAAGCATTAAATATGTATGAAGGAATACACTCATTAGAATGCATTGCATTACAAAGTATTCTTAATTGCATCCATAATATCACAAGTAATTAAAACCCAATTCCATACAACCTATTTCAAACCATGCTACGAGTATCGTAAAAAAACATATCAAAAAGACATTATATACATAACCCGCAGATATACCTTGGCACAAAGAACCCTAATTATCATGCAAGTACCTATAAAANAAAAGACATTATATACATAACCCGCAGATATACCTTGGCACAAAGAACCCTAATTATCATGCAAGTACCTATAAAATCAACAGATCGGGGTTGTCCATGGGTTTCAGATGATGTACCAAAAACACCTAAATTCACAAATAATCTAAATCTATCAGGTACATATATCTCACACAAGGGAAATCCCACAAAAACCTACACTTACTGGACCCAATAAGCCACGAAGTGCAAGCCTTCTAAGTCAGGTGAAATGGGCCATCCTACATACCTCAAAACTTTAAGCTCTCACCAAATGAAGCATAGCAAAGCCCAATTGTTTTCATAGTAAAATACTCCTGTATCATGCCTTTACAAAATTGCTTAGTACTATACTGAACCCAATTTGGAAGGCGGACGCTGAAACATATTTTGCCTAGCTCTATTCCTGTATATAATCACTGCTCTCACCTATCGCCCCCACAACGGGTCAAGATGAAAAAGTCCCCATTTTATGCTGTTGAAACTCACAGACTTACATTTAAACTAGACGACCTCTCCGAACAACAACCCGATGAGAAGTGTCCGATGGAAAAAACTTGCCATCCTGAGGATAACCCTAGCCACACTGGCCAGCTGCAACATGGTGCATGCATAAGGGTAAGAAAGGAGTGCAAGGAGAATACTAAAATAGGAGACTGTGCAAAGAGATGGCACACATGAACCATACACTGAAGTAAAGTGTTAGGTAGCTTGCTTGCAAGGTAGTTAGGCCCAGACGTTTGGGTGCCAAATTTTATGTAAGTGTAGACTTAAATGTTTTTGTGAAAATTACATAAATAAATATTATGTGTGTTTTCTTGTAATAAAAGAGAAAACCATATAATATAAAATACGTGTGAAGTTTGTCGGGTGTACAAGTGATGATTGCATGAAATTCCTAACACGCCGCTTACTTTCTCTATGAGCGTGGCATCTAGCAAAGAGGACAATGACGCCACGCAAGTCAGCGTCCCTTTGATTTATGCGACGTGAGAAAATTGGCTTCAATTAGCAATTTGAGGTTCAGAAATGCCAGAATATTTAACTTCAAACACAGGTAATTCAACATTGAGGCAATGGCGACGTATTAAAAGATATCCTTCACCATTACAAAACTACAAAATATATTTACCATTTTCTTCGCATAGCAGGACACAATTTCATACAATTTGTATAGAAAATAATAATGAGACAAAACATACAAATCACTGAATAAAGAATTCTAACTACTTCAACGACTGCATGAAGCATAACACCACAGGTAGGTGTAAAGAAATAGTTGTTTCATTAATTGAAAAATATTACGTGAAATAGGCATTCATAAGTAATATGAAAAACCATCAGTTCAGTTTGTTGTTTCAAATCAATAGAAACCCATGAAAAATAGATGTCAAAATAAATTATGTTCAGTTTGAAATGTAATTAATATATTAAATCACCTCTTTAAGCATTAGCCAACAAAAAGATAATTTGCGTGAGTTAATTGCAAACTGGCTCATTAGATTTTCTCATTACTAAATCATTAAAATGTTTGTAGCAATAACTCAGCTTTCTACATAAGAATATCACTACTGGCTTCTAGTACTGTTCGTGGAAACTTAAACGCCCTTACAAAATTTCAGATTAAATTTAACATCTTCCAAATTTACTCTCATCAAGTTAAAATATAATTTAGATATTCCAAAACAAATTACAATGACGAAAAGTCTGTAGCTCTCAAAACATAAGAAGAAGTTGCACACATTACCCAGCCTCTGTAGGTCTTACTTATGTTGGTGGAGATGGCAGCCGAAGTTATTGGAAAACACTCCAAAACTAATTATAATGCAGCTCGGGCCTCTTCTTTCATGTCCCGCATATTTAAGGTAACTGGTGCCTCTCTAACACCATGCCTACTCTTACGATGAGTGGTAATATTAAAATTATATGCAAATCTTGCAGACAAAATCTTCCGTTGATCCGCTCATCATGGCATCTGAGAATTACACAGGAAATTCCTAAAATATGTTTTTTGACAGCGTGAAGAGCTTTTACACAGCAATTATTGTTTCATATCTATGTTGTCCTTTTGTACTGCAGTTAACAATTCAAACCGTGTTCATAGCTTACGCCCCAACTGCAGTTCCCAGGAGAGGAACCAGTTGTAACATGAGGTGTAACCCGATACATAAATAAAAAGGACTGCAATGCTTCTGTTGAATTTCCACCATTCAACATTTGTTTCTTAAAACTAGCTTTAAGTGTTTTAACACCGTTCTCTGCAGCAACATTTTACTGTGGCATTCCTGAAATTCCGCCGGCATAAAGCTAGACCTGTTATCAGTTACAAGTAAGGTAGGCAATCCACATGTACAAAAATATTACCTGAATGCCACCATTGTCTTGGCTGCTGTAATATTACCCATTTAGAAAACATCACTCCATTTTGAATAAGCATCCATTATTACCAAAAACATTTTACCATGTATTGGGTCCTGATGGCCAAGTCCAGAGACTCAATTATGCTTTCGGATGGTCTGCTTGGTAGTGTCTGCACGCACTACAGTTTCTAATAGTTTGTTCAATTTCACTATCACGTGATGGCCACCAAAAATAAGAATGGCGCCACTTTTTTGTCTTCACCATTCCCATATAGCTTATAAGCAAGTCTGCCAATAGCAAACTATGCAGTTTGTGTGGAATCACCAACGTATGACCCCACATTAGAAACTTATTCTCCAGTGTTAATTCATGCCTTTTGGTATGATAGGGTTTCAAAACTTCAAGCAGGTTTATTTCTGGCCAATCATTCAAAACAAATTGTATCACTTGTTCAATTACCACATTGTTCCTTAGTAACATAATGAATGACAGCTGGCACCTCCCTATCAATTAATTGTATATACGAAGAATCATCTGCTTCTACCCGACTCTGAGACACTTTACTAAGTGATAGTCTAAATAACTCATCTTTCCTATTTGGTTTTGATGGTACGATTCTTATTGTATACTTAAACCCTGACAGAAATACAGCCCAATGCTGGAGTCTACTTGCCGCCATTACTGGAATTCCAATTTTAGGACCAAAAATTGTCATGAGTGGTTTGTTGTCTGTTACCAATACAAACTGTCTCCCATACAAATACTGATAATATATCTTTATCCCCAATACAATTGCTAGTGCTTCCGTCTCCATCTGAGAGCAATTCCCTTCAGCCTTGCCTGTAGCTGTTCTACATCCTCTGGTTGTGAGCATCTACAATGGCTTCAATCTTATCTGGATCTATATGAAAGCCATCTTTATCAAATATATAACCTAAGAATTCTACCTCAGGTTTCAGAAATTTACATTTGTGCAACTGTACTGTTAAGCCACATTCTCGCAGTCTGTCTAAAACTTGTTTAGTTATTTCCAGAACTATGTCTGTTGTTTCTCTGCTTATTAAGATATATATAAATATAATGGTACCTTGCAAGCCCTGTAACGTTTTCTCCATTTCTCTTTGGAACCATGCAAGTTCTGATATCACAACACATAACAATATTTGATATTCATAAATACCCTTGTCTGTTGAAACAGTCAGCAACTGTTCACTATCCTCACTAACTTTGATCTCATTGTAGGCTCTGGGCAAATCAAGCTTGAAAATTTTTTTTACAAGATTCAAGGTACTTAACAAATCCTATGCCTTACTTAGGCACTGGATACTTGTCAACTTTTAAACATGGGTTTACAGTAATCCTACAGTTCCCAGCAATTCTCATTGTTTTATCATCTTTAACAATTGGAAGAACAGATGTCCCCCACTCTGAATGATCTACCCGTTTCAACGCCCCTATGTCCACCAAACAATCTATTTTCTTATCAACCTTATATTAAATAGCACAGGATATTGAATATGACTGATGGTATACTGGCTTAGCATCTTCCTTTGGTTCTACGGTAATGTCACGTTTACTATACAACCCTAACTTATGTGTAAACAGCTTAGGGTATGTAACAGTTAAACATTTAACTAGGGTTTTTCAGAGGTCATGCAAAGTATCGTCTGTCCAAATTTCCTAATCCACATACTAGCAAACAATGGTTTGGGTCCACCTTCTTTTATAACATGTAATAATAATTCTCTACCTTTGTCATTAACATTTACAATCACTTCTCTTATACCAACGCATTCTATAGTATCTCCAGTAAAACTTCTGAAGTTCTTCTGTGATTGTAGTAACTTCTGCTTAAATTTTTGCACATACAATTCCTCACTTATTGCTGAAACACTCAATCCACTGTCTAATTCAAACTTTATAACCTGCTCGTCAACGTGCACATCGATTTCAAATTCATTTGCCTCAACAGTTCCCACTATACTGACTTGCACATTAAATAAATTTTCAAAGTCATCTTGCCTTCCTACAGGAGTAAATGCACCATCCTGTACATTACGTAAGTATTCATTCTGCTTACCTGCAGTACTACTAACCTACAATTTTTGTCAATTTTTACCAGTATTTTCTTCTACTGCAATATGTCTTTGGTAGTACTTTCCTGGTTCAGCGGCTAGGTTACGTATTTCTTCACTTTCACTACCTTCAGATCTCATCTTGCAGACTGCCTGAAAATATTCTCTCTTCCCACACTTCCTGCAATCATAGGTCTTGAGAACATACAATTGTTAGTCCTGTGATTCAGTTTGCCACAAACAAAGCATAACCCGTTTGGTTTTGTAAAAACTGCCTCAGCTCTCACCTTGGACTGTGGAGTTGTTTGTTTGAAGTTCCTATGAACACTTGAATAATTGATAATAAATCTAATCCGTCACTGGCCTCACCACTATTATTCATTTCTGATACTTCTGTAGCCAGCTCAACTGCTTTTTCGTAAGTAAGTTTTGGTTTACTCAGAGCAGCCGCTTCTGAAGTCCGGTATCCCGTAATCCACACACTAACTGATCTCTGATATTCTCTTCCAAGTTCAAAAACTTGCACTTCAATGAAAATCATTTTAAACTAGCTACATATCCGGCAACTGATTCTCCCGGTAGCTGCCTTCACTCCTTAAACTTGTAACATTCCCTTACTTCTGACATCTTTGGTTTCAAGTGGTCTAAATAAGAGTTGCATAATATCTTTTAACGTCAAGTCCAGTGGTCGTTTCGGTGTACACAAATCCCTTAGCAATGTATATATGTCATTGTCCAGCAATGTTAATGTTAGTGGCACTCTTTTCACTTCAGCCATGTCGTGGGCTACAAAATACTGATTGAACCTTTCACACGATATCTCCCAATCATCTTCTTTCAGATTAAATTGTGGAAAATTTCAAGCAGGTAAGGACTTTCTACCCTCCGCCATACTGTGGAATCACTGTGATTTTTCGTACTGCCCTTGCACTGAACTCCCACTGTGCATACGCATGTGGATTGTTTCACTATTCATCGCCACACTGTTGTCTGCTAACCTCAACCTGTTACATTTATTACAGAAATGCATTACAGGTCCAAAGTAAAAATCTGACTGAGAGAAAGGAAGGAAGTACATATATTTTGTTCTTGTACTCGCAGAGGTAAGGTTTATTGAGATGTGCATACCGATTTCTGAGAGACAAACACAAACACCACAGATTGAAGTGTATACATAATATTTTGAAAGACTAGTTCTGCAGAAATAAGTTATGTTATGAGAGATTTGGGTAATGCTTAACAGCTGAGGTCTTCACCACCATTAGGATGAAGTAAGGTGGAAATGAAACAGCAATGAAATGTAAATGGGTGGGGAAAAGGAGTGTTCTGAGAAAACCTCCCTACCACTCGCATTAATAAATTTGGGCGTACCCTGCCAGGAATTGAACCAAGTTTGCTGTGGNCACACTGTTGTCTGCTAACCTCAACCTGTTACATTTATTACAGAAATGCATTACAGGTCCAAAGTAAAAATCTGAGAGAAAGGAAGGAAGTACATATATTTTGTTCTTGTACTCGCAGAGGTAAGGTTTATTGAGATGTGCATACCGATTTCTGAGAGACAAACACAAACACCACAGATTGAAATGTATACATAATATTTTGAAAGACTAGTTCTGCAGAAATAAGTTATGTTATGAGAGATTTGGGTAATGCTTAACAGCTGAGGTCTTCACCACCATTAGGATGAAGTAAGGTGGAAATGAAACAGCAATGAAATGTAAATGGGTTGGGAAAAGGAGTGTGCTGAGAAAACCTCCCTACCACTCGCATTAATAAATTTGGGCGTACCCTGCCAGGAATTGAACCAAGTTTGCTGTGGNCTGAGAAAACCTCCCTACCACTCGCATTAATAAATTTGGGCGTACCCTGCCAGGAATTGAACCAAGTTTGCTGTGGTGGGAGGCACATAGTTTCACAACTACACCACCATGGCCTCCAATTAGCTAGATAATTATTTGAATGTATCATGGCATCTAATAATTAGATATACAGAGCTTCTCCAATTGTTGATGTACATTTTAACTTGCATGGATACATTCACAGGTGTGCTCAAGGACTATCTTCGAGAACTGCCAGAGCCTCTGTTCACAAAGTGTCTCTACCAGATGATGGTGGATGCTCTTAGTGTCTGTCTACCAGATGATCCTGAAGGGAATGCCAAGCTCATGTTCTCCATTCTCGACTGCCTTCCCAAAGTCAATAGGGTAAGTGGCTGTTAACACCAATATATTTATCAAATGCACAGATATGTGTTTGTATGCAGAGTGGATGTCTGAAATCAATATAAATGTGACTGCAATATGTCCTTATGCTGTCTACCACATTCATTGCTTTTGTACTAGAAACAATGAAAAAGACTACCTTTTAAAAAATTAAAAATAACATAATTACTATAATATCTTTGGCTAACATATCCCTTCTCAGGCATGTGAGTTTGAAACATATGGCTGTTAACCTACGCTGCTTTTGATACCACTTAAGATTGTTTTTATTTTTAAGTTTCTTATAGCCACCCAATAAATCATACTTTATTCATTATTATTCAATTATATTATGAGTCTGCATTCTATGCCAAGTGAACTATATCTCTAGACCCAGCTGTACAACCCTAATTTAACTTAAGTTCAGGAGAAACGCACCAGATTTATACATACTGATCTACCACAGACCCCTTCCTCAGTTGGAAGTTCCGATAATGTAGTGGTCATACTACTCACCTCCCACCACAAAGAATAGGACCATGTTCCTAGTGGAATCAACGCAAATTTTCATCTGTGAAAAATATGACAGACACTGCTGATGACCAGAGGGTTTTATCAGTAACACTACCATCGCCGTCCCCCTACTCACAAATGCATTTTGTCACTACTCCATCTCCACCTTGCTTCTACCTCACTTGCATTAAGATCTTAGCAAATAAGTGCTTCCCAAACCTTTCACACCTCATCCTCCTCAGTTAAACAGCAGCCTGCCTATCTCATACCATGTAACCAGCCACATAGGCAATGCCACCCAAAAATTTTACAGCAGATAAAGCTCTGAAAAAGTTCAAATCAGTGCTCAGGAAAACACCTGGACCTGTGGTAAATTCAGTGGAAGCGTTTTTTGTGGACCCATATGGACCACAACAGTAGCCAAACAACTGCCTTTACCACCACACATAGGGAGTCTCCGTACCCAGGGCAACCATCACACCCCAATATGATGACTTACCCATCACGCTGAGAAGCAGACATGAATGGCATTGATCTAGAGGGGCCACAGTTTTAGCTGGACAGCAACATTTCACAACACAGCTGAATCCCAGGCATCCCCATACTTCACCAGCTTCATAAAGTGTTCAGACATTGTTTCTATTATGAAAAAGAGTACACGCAAAATTGGGTTGATTAGGCTCCAATGCCTAAGGATGAAACTTCTCCAGTATTCTCTTAACATATACTATGTTCCAGGTAGAGATCTTCATTTCGCAGACCACTGTCATGATTAAGTGGCGAGTAAACTGGTAATGACTCAGAAATTAGGAAAATGGTACACTCAGTAAGTGCTCACTTGCCAACAAGTGATAGCAAGCAATTGACCTAAATCAAAAGAGCAAGCCTCACCCAAGCAAGATCCCTCAGAAATGTAGGTAGTACTATAAAGTACAGGAGGATAAAGGCCGATCTATGAAGGGCACCTTGGAGTTCAAAAAACTCTAGGGCTCGTCAATNGGCCGATCTATGAAGGGCACCTTGGAGTTCAAAAAACTCTAGGGCTCGTCAATTATTCTACTGGCCAGGAATGTCCACAGATTTGAAGCCAAAGTTGCAGGTTGTCTTACTATAGCAGGTTGTCTTANACTCTAGGGCTCGTCAATTATTCTACTGGCCAGGAATGTCCACAGATTTGAAGCCAAAGTTGCAGGTTGTCTTACTTGTGAAAAGTTCAGGCCCAAGAACTATAGAACCCCTACTTCCTCATGAGTTGCCAGAACTTTGATAAATTACAGTAGGAGCAGACATTCAGCAGGATACTAGCAAAAACTACCTCNGGCCGATCTATGAAGGGCACCTTGGAGTTCAAAAAACTCTAGGGCTCGTCAATTATTCTACTGGCCAGGAATGTCCACAGATTTGAAGCCAAAGTTGCAGGTTGTCTTACTATAGCAGGTTGTCTTACTATAGAACCCCTACTTCCTCATGAGTTGCCAGAACTTTGATAAATTACAGTAGGAGCAGACATTCAGCAGGATACTAGCAAAAACTACCTCATCCTTATTGACCACTTTTCTCACTGGTTGGATATATTTAGTTAGCCAGTAAGACAGCGGACTCAGTCATAAATGTGATGCAGACTGGGTTAAATATTCATGGGTTCCCAAAGATGGCTGACAACATTCCATTCAACTCACATGAATGCAGAACATATTTCAACAAAAAAGAAATAATGCTGAGTACTAGCAGCTCTCAATGCCCAAGGAGCAATGGCATTGTGTCATAAGGACAGACAGGGATGACTATTGGAAGTCAGGAGTACTGATATCAAGGTGCACAGAACCAAGGTCATATTGGGTAAAGGGATACAAAGATAACAAAATGGTAAGGCAATTTACGGCAGACAAGGGATGGCGAATCATTCCTGATTGTGAGATCAGTGAGGAACATAAGAACAGCAGTGAAGGGGTAGAGATGTTTAAAGGAATTGAAACCACTTTAGCGGGGGTTTTAAAGGGTTTGAAAACGCTCTTGTGGATACTGACCCTAAGAATGATAAGTCACCAGACTGGTGGAACTAACACGTTCAGTGAACCAGGAAAAACTAACTCTTGTGTCAAGGCAACAGAAAGCAGACAAATTATTGAGAAAAGACCATATGATCTAACCGAATAAAACCCTGTAGAGGGTACGGTGCAACAGAGTTGCTTATTAAGATAAATATTAGGTTAGGAGGTTGGCACCGAATATCTCCGGTTGACCATCAACCATGTTGGTAGACGTTAGAGCCAGTTAATAGTTGTAGACATCAGAAGTGATGATAAGTAAAATAATATAAAAGAAATGAGTCACAAGAACTAAATATATAAACATATAACAGCTTCTGGTGAATTANTGATAAGTAAAATAATATAAAAGAAATGAGTCACAAGAACTAAATATATAAACATATAACAGCTTCTGGTGAATTAAATGTGAACGAGATGAAAGATCAAAAGGAAAGGCTAAATTGAACAAACCTGTAATGTACAATCTCCTGGGGGTGGTATGAAAATTGCTAGTATTGGATGTAAGTGATGTCTTTAATCCAAGGACACACATGAACCACCTGCACTACTCCTATGATAGTGGATCAGCTGGAAATCAAATAGGAGAACATATTACACACTTTATTCCAGCAAGTGCAATANCTACTCCTATGATAGTGGATCAGCTGGAAATCAAATAGGAGAACATATTACACACTTTATTCCAGCAAGTGCAATACAGTAAGCTCACAGTTATGTACTGTGATTAAAATATTTACAGTAAATCCTAAATTTTATGACCCCAGATTTTGTGACAGTAACACTGGTAAACTAATCCTGGGCATGTTATGTGCTCATCGAGCCACCTAACACCCAGGTGGTGAAACATTTGGGTGCAAGTCATGCACCTAATACTGTTTACTCCTCGTCCATTACAGGTTATCCATGCACAATAAGCGTTTTGACGTGTACAGCATTCTTCGCATCTGAATTTGAGGCCGTCTGTAAACCTNAGGTTATCCATGCACAATAAGCGTTTTGACGTGTACAGCATTCTTCGCATCTGAATTTGAGGCCGTCTGTAAACCTTGGTTCGTCCGCCCAACCTATGCAGGTATAGTGAAATCTGTCCTAATAGTGGGCGCAATATATCACGTGTTGTCCCATTCCACGGCATATAGCGACGGTGCATCTTTTGGTCACTGGGACGTCTTCCGGTCTCATTACGGTGTAATTCTAGCCTAACTTGGGTAGGTTCATGTTCAGGTTGGCTTCGGCCATTACTGGGGTGCTTACTGAGCGGGCTAGCTGGTTTCGTTGGCTCCTTCACAAGGTTGTGCTGGCCTGGCTCTTTCCCCTTGTTTTCTCAACAACAATGTAATGCCCCACGTTGGGCGCCATGAAAAGAATTACTCTATATCCTTTTGATGTGTCATGGCCGGGAAGCGCTGCATGTGACCTAGTCTAGGAGGGGGG
>NQII01002037.1:292179-308805 GCA_002778355.1 Clitarchus hookeri
GCCTGGCACTCCAACTGGCGAATTGCACGCGGTGGATGGAGTGTGGTAGCTGACTCGGGTGGTCCAGTTGCTTCCTCATAGAGTGTATCTAGTAGGGGGCTCTACCCTCATGTGCGCCAAGTGCCTTTGTGCACTGGGGCCACAGTATGGGTAGCCGGTGAATCGTGTGGTGTTTTGTGACATACAAACTACCCAGTTAAAGGAGCCTACAGTCCTAACCTAGTATCTGCAATAGTTTGGCCAGACCCGGTCACCTGCCGCTCCCTTGGGGGAACGGCATTTACACAAAGGTTGAGAGGTACAAATCACCCTTGGAATTAGAATACAGTGTGTCAACTTGAACGTATTTATTCTTGGGAGAATAAACACGGTGACTCGTACTAACTCCTAGGCTTTCGTAATTACCAAGCAACCGGCGGAAGTTACATTATGAACAGATGAAGGGGACCTGTTAAAGCAAGAACAAACCTAGAGCAACTAATAAAGTAGTCGTGAGAACGACTCAAACCCTACTGTCGTCTAGTGTGGTCTTGAAGGGATGGGGTGTGACACTCCCAAGTGGAGTGCGTATCTTGGGGGTTGAAGCAAGCTTCGCTGGTAGTAGATCTGTTGCAGCAGAGGGCTCTAGCACGGCAGTGGGAGGCTGAGCTGCTGAGTCGCCAAGGCAGAGGAAGCCAATGCGATGGCAATTCGACGTCAACTGGCAATTAGGGGGCTCATCCGGCCCTAATTTGGTTTCCTTTGTGCATCTTCAGTCGGTCGGCTCCTCCCTGTGTGGGTGGCTTCATCCCTTGCTGTGCTCTCTTGGCAAGGGTTGGAAGCGGGTTAGCTCTTTGTTGCAGGTGGTAGCACAGCGCTCACTTAGGGGCAGGCTGGCTCTATTCAGGTGGCAAGGCAGGGGCGCATGACTGATGTGCGTATTTTATTGCTACTGGCAATGGTGGGTAGTAATCATCCCTCGGGTGTAGCAGTCCGGATTCGTCCCCCGGTAAGGGTGTCGTGGTTTCCCACGGGCTGAGTTGATGTCATAGATGTATATATCGTGCATTACCAGCTACGCGTCATGCGTCATATTAATAACAAATCCTCCAACTGTTTCACAAGAAACCACTGTCAGTGGACTCCACACTCTTAAACTTTGCACCACGTGATATTGTAACATTTTTGATGACAAGGGGAGGTCAAGTACACATGTTTGGGGTATCAGTTTATTCAGACGATGTCTGACTTGTTCTGCAGACATCTGCCTATTAAATTAATTCAATAGTTCACTTAAAAAAACATGTTTTTACGCTGGAGATGATTAAACATGAACTTGATGCAAAAATGCACTTGAAACTTAATTTTTTAAGGGTTAAAATTGCCCAGCTTCGAATTTACAACAGTAGTAATTTTGCAACGGTGTTCTTGGGAACCGTGGATAATCAGAAATTGGGGGTTTACTGTAGGAGCAGCAGTGTTTACTGCACAGATAAATCCACATAATTCAGTCCAGGTGCTGTAGAAAGCCCTTAATTCATAAAGATGCCTTGAGATACCCTTGTTCAAAATGATGTCCTGTGCTGTATCAAAAAATTTTTTATAAAATACCTTCATTTTAATAATTGGGTAACTTGAGGGCTACAAAAAATAATGCTCAAGAAGTAGCATCTAATTTTCATGCTACCATTACAAAATTCAAGAAATTATTAATGCTAATGCCCAAAGGTGTACCTTACCAAGGTGGAGGACATGAGGGACTTAATATGTGCCAAACTATCTGTCACAGAGGAGCCAAAAGGCAGCACTTCTAATGTGCCTCAAATGATTATCACTTGAGACATGACCCTAAGATGAAAACAGGCAGACACACGAGACCTCACAATCAGCTCCATCATCAAAGTAATGGGAAATAACAGTAATGAAAGCAAATATGACAATATTGCACTCACAGATAAATTTACGACCTTCGACCATACCCATATATGACAGTGTGTTGTCATATGAAATTTTGGTCATTTTCTGCAGTGCCACAACTGTTGGCTGGTGAATTTGCGGGGAGTGGGATGTGGTTGGAAAGGGGAGAGGTAATTGCATGCGCAGCATGCTGCAGCCTGATGCCGTGCTAAAAACTTTGGTCTCTTTATAATCAGTTGTGCGTTGGCAGATGCACGCTGAATGTTTTTGTAACAGTTTGTACACAGCCAGGCTATCACTAATATCAGGATCAGGCTGCTGCCAGCTGGACCATACCATCGGCCCAAACACAGACATCTAGGTAGGTAAGCCGTCAGCACTTGTGGTGCTTGCAGTACATCAGTATCTCTTCTTTCATTCACTGTTCATCATATAAAATCATTCTAGTTATTTTCTTGCAGGCTAAATCAGATACTGCATTCACTTGGGATTTTTTCCCAAACTGTCCCAAAGTAATTGTCTCCAATCACTGCAAAGTCTGCTATGAGTTAGAGTTTTATGTCAGAACTTTCAGGGCTGTAGACCACAATACTACTTTTCTCACCTTTAAACAATCAAAAGTAATTGTTCACTTCAATATCTGAGTGAAAATTCATATAGCTTCATCGCATAACCATATCATGTAGCTTCATCACATAACCATAAAAAATTAAACAAACACTGAACTGTAGAAATTACTTGCTGGCATCATGTGCCCATAAACTGTCATCAAATTTTATATAAACAATTAGCCTGTGAGTATTTTCCCAGATATGTTCACAAAATATAGTCAACATTGTGTGTTTGTGTATAAAATTGTATATATTTTAAGTCAGCCAAAGCTGATATAATGTAATACTATTGTAATGTTAAATATATAAACTTACAGAGGGAAACATCTTTGTGTCTCAAATTTTTACAGTCATGTAAAAATTAAAAAGTTTTATTAACATCACTGTTTATTTCTTTCAAACAGTGTTCTCTGATCTTCCTTCTGGACCACTTAGCCTTGGTAGTGTCTCAGTCCGNTCACTGTTTATTTCTTTCAAACAGTGTTCTCTGATCTTCCTTCTGGACCACTTAGCCTTGGTAGTGTCTCAGTCCGAGCGCAACAAGATGTCACCCCAGAACCTGGCCATTTGCTTTGGCCCAGTGCTCATGCTACAAAGTCAGGAAGGGAAAGAACTGGACTTCAATAAACCTATTGGTGTGCTCAAGTACCTCTTGCAGATATGGCCTATAAAGTCAGGTAATGTACTACCAACACAACTACATCAGACCAACATAGTAATTATTCTTAAACAAACACTGTAGTTGTTACTAACATAGTCTACAATACTGAACTTTCTTTCAAATTAAAACCTATACAATATAACCATTATTTCCTTCAAAGAATAACATTCCTGTTATAATTTATGCTAAAAGTAATGTGATAAACATTTACAGGAATCTAACTAAACCCAAAAGAGATTTCTGTGGTTTGATTGATTGATCATGTTTTTACTGGATCAAGTAGGTTTTGTTTGAAATTTGATGGATTCTACTGGCTTTCAGTGGTAAGTAAGTACTTAATATACTGAAATAGCAACAGACATAAAAAATATTCATTCATTTTGGAATCAAATGCTTTAATGTCCTTTTTTTCTCAAATTCAACTAGCATTAACAAGTCAAACTAGTGGTGTCACTTTCAATACCTCACAATCCACCTCAATTTAAACTGTAATGTATCAAAATCATTCATAAAAAATTATGAAGTTTGTCAGTGGACACACATGAACCACACACACAAAAAATAGCAATACTAACAAAAATAACAGGATTTGAAATTATACTTAAGCAGTGGGTGGGGAAATTACTGGTTATCAAGATGGTAGCGACTCAGTCTGGTGTTAATGGTTTGGTGGTGACATCCCTTCAGTGGTGGTGTTAGATGTTGGCAAGTATGGAGTAAGTTGGGGTGGGGTTGCTTCAGGGCTGTCCTAACTAAACAACCCATAGTTGGCCACAGACTACACTGTTCTCTAGGGTTGACAGGCGACCTTGCTTAATCAACGCCCTATTAAAAAAATGGTAGCCAACCTATACAAAGATTGAGTGCACATATATACATATGTTTGAACAGGTCTCCAAACAAGTGTTTTACACACAGTACAAATAATACCATGTTCACACAACCCTACACAACAATGTAAGCATAAATTACTCTACATGAATCGGCATGCAGGGAGATACGGAGAAAAATACTTGAGAATTGGCTAGGCATTTTACATGTGAAATTTAATTTCTAGGGCATAGATTGCCTGTGAGGAGTGGTGGTGTGATGCATGGGGTAGGAGAGAAAGCAAAAGGTTACAGTGACAGACAATAAACACAAACAGAAGTTATATGGTCAGTTATAAGAAAGAATGATGCTCCTCCTCATGGGAGACAGTTTTCCTCGCACTGCATTCCATGAAATTTCCTTGTGTTCCCATGTTAGTCTAAATATGGAACTCAAAGGGTATTCATAGCTGCCAAGTCTCCCGCTTTAAGCGGTAGACTCCCAATTTTTCTGATATCCCGTTTTCTGTTCGCAATGTAGTTGTGGTAGCCAAAATTGTAAACATTTGCAAATTACTCCCACTGAATTATCAAGCAACTACAACCACCAAACCACCAAGTGTAAACAAATGTTGATGTTGCGGTTGCCAAAGTATGGGAGTCCTCGTATATGCATGAGTATATTTAAGGTCTGCATACAATACAAGATGAAACACAGCATCTCATGCACTTCTTTACAAGACTTTTGGAACCGATAATAAGGCATGACTTAAAAGCAGAGAATATGTCCATAAGTAACACTTCTTGCGTGACTGTAAAAGTCATGCCTAGCCTCCCCTAAAACACAAAATTATCCAAACCACAAATAGAATTAAAGGATATTTCAAAATTTATGTTTAAAAATACATAAGTGTATAAGATTTTTATGTGAGGTACGAGAATTTTTTTGCCTCTGTTTGAGAATTAAACACAAATGTCTTAGCAACACAGAGTCCTGCTCCTGTAATGTGCTTTATTTACTCTATGTTGCACACTGCACAGTATGACAGTGATTTCACATGCAATATGTTAACTTGTTTGTGTTAGTGCTGAAATGTTATACTAAAATGTGTTGAGTCTGTTTTTTGACAGTCCAAAAGTGGACGGGAACAAGTAGAGGTATTTCGTAGAAACAAAAATAAGTTTCTGAGTGCGTGTTTTTAATTATATTTTTATTTCTATTTACATCATAGGTTAGGATGTAAGATTCTAAAGCAACAAAGTATAGGCCATTCATGGTTACTTCACACTTTTCTGAAGCCCTGCTTAAGTTCTACTTTAGGTTACCGATTACATATCCTTCCGCTACATGTAAACATAAACCTGCAATATGACTACGTTTTAACTATCGAATGATTTGTTTACTGTTTTCAGCTGTTCAAAGAATTCTATCATATTTCAAAAACCATTTCGTACAAATGTTCACAATTTAGGCCTATAACCATATTTAGGTCAACTTCATGACTTTTTAACAATATCTATATTGACGATAGTTCTCACGGTTATTATTTTACATTGTTAACATATTTGTTATACACGAGATAGCACATTACACGTACACGTTAATATTTTGCAGCGACTGTGTTTAACCTTGTTAAAACTGCAGGGGAAATTACTGTAGTATTTAACCTCTTGCTATTGATAAGTGTTGGGTTATTTCATTAAAAGGACGGCCTCAATTGGAATAAAAATTAAAATGAAGGAAAAACCAGTCTAACGAAAAGACACGGAAAATTCAAGCACACAACTCGTGTCGGTTATTTTTTGTACGTAGCAGTGACAAACTTTAAAGATTGTGGGGAACATAAACACAAATAGGCCTACCGTAACTTTTATTCCGCTCATATTTCTTTATTTTCATTATTAATTTTAATTTATCTGGCTGGGCTTAGTATTTTGTTGGTGTTGTGGCAAGCGTTCAAATCTCAGAAACGTAAGCACGTTACACAATTGTGTTTCAAACACCTAGGGCAAGGTTGCAATGTTGTGATAAATAAACAAACCTGACTTTCAAACTTTTAATTTCATAATAAAAATGGTTCATGATTAAAACGTATAAATTTTGCATGTCCGATATTTGCAATCACACACACTGGTCCAATGTAACGTAATGGCAACAATACTCTTCACACACAGCGATCACGAAGCACGTTACAGTATATTTATTCCTGTCGTAGAAAACAGATTTATCATAACATCGTAACTTGCCTAGGTCAATTTAAAAAACACGTGTACAAACTTGATGCTTTGTTCTGAAACACGCCATGTGTCGCCACTGCCAGTCTCCATTTCTGCCAACTTTGGTTTTGTAACCATCCTGCCATCACATCTAAATATATTATGATAAGTATTCAAACAATAAAAGCTTGTTTCAATTATAAATAACAAATTCAAAAATCATTATTTTTGCTGTAATAAGTATGAAATATGCTAAAATTGAAAACATGTATAATTTTCCTGCTACTACTAGCGGTGCAAAACTTTCCGAGAGAGAGAAACAGATAGAGAGAAAGAGAGATAGCGACAAGCTCCACTCCGCCTGTTGAAGTTTCTTCCTCAGACGAAAAAAAACACCATGTCACTAGGGCCTACGCATGGTAATCCAGGCTGACATTTTTAACTGTAAGAATGAATTACGTTTCAAAACTAGGTTAAAACAATATTTTAACTGTGAACTATTTCTTACTAGCCGTTGCCAACACCTTGCTGCTCTCACTGTTTTTAATTTGTATTTAATACAAAATAAATATTACAAGTTATAGAAGACACTAAGTTAAAGTTTCATTTATTCAAGAATACAATACTTTAATGTAAACCACAGTGTTATATATTTGCGGTATACAAGTTATTGAAAAAATAGGTCGACATGTTACTCCTAGGGTGATTTTTCAAAGGTTTGTTTCAAAATATCCGAATAAACAGTGAATGGACTATATTTATGTGTGTTCAAGAAAACATTTAGTGATGAATTCTTATGTGTTCTTTCTTCAACGAAAGGCATACATTTTGCCTTTTGTTTGATTTGTCACTAAGATTTTAGCATATCACATGCAGGTAGGGGAGACATAGTGAAGCATATTCAAACAAAAAACACAAGAACAGTGCCCAAAACATAGAAAACAACAAAAAACTAAACTTTTTTGCTGGTAAGTCACCACAAAAGGATGAACAAATNACAGTGCCCAAAACATAGAAAACAACAAAAAACTAAACTTTTTTGCTGGTAAGTCACCACAAAAGGATGAACAAATTATAAATGCTGAGTGCCTGTTCACAACATTTATTTTAGAGCACAATATGCCATTCAGTTGCCTTAACCATGCTGGGCTACTCTTAAAAAAATGTTTCTGGACAGTGAAATAGCCCAACNCAATATGCCATTCAGTTGCCTTAACCATGCTGGGCTACTCTTAAAAAAATGTTTCTGGACAGTGAAATAGCCCAACAATATGAATGTGCTTGTACAAAGATGTCAGCAAATGAGCGAAATAGCAAAAAAAAAAAAAAGAACGGCAACTGGTGAAAACTCTTTAACGAAGTCCTTTTTCACTGTCTACAGATGGTTCAAATGAGAGTGACTCAAAATTGNTTCACATGCAATATGTTAACTTGTTTGTGTTAGTGCTGAAATGTTATACTAAAATGTGTTGAGTCTGTTTTTTGATAGTCCAAAAGTGGACGGGAACAAGTAGAGGTATTTCGTAGAAACAAAAATAAGTTTCTGAGTGCGTGTTTTTAATTATATTTTTATTTCTATTTACATCATAGGTTAGGATGTAAGATTCTAAAGCAACAAAGTATAGGCCATTCATGGTTACTTCACACTTTTCTGAAGCCCTGCTTAAGTTCTACTTTTGGTTACCGATTACATATCCTTCCGCTACATGTAAACATAAACCTGCCATATGACTACGTTTCAACTATCGAATGATTTGTTTACTGTTTTCAGCTGTTCAAAGAATTCTATCATATTTCAAAAACCATTTTGTACGAATGTTCACAATTTAGGCCTATAACCATATTTAGGTCAGCTTCATGACTTTTTAACAATATCTTTATTGACGATAGTTCTCACGGTTATTATTTTACATTGTTAACATATTTGTTATACACGAGATAGCACATTACACGTACACGTTAATATTTTGCAGCGACTGTGTTTAACCTTGTTAAAACTGCAGGGGAAATTACTGTAGTATTTAACCTCTTGCTATTGATAAGTGTTGGGTTATTTCATTAAAAGGACGGCCTCAATTGGAATAAAAATTAAAATGAAGGAAAAACCAGTCCAACGAAAAGACACGGAAAATTCAAGCACACAACTCGTGTCGGTTATTTTTTGTACGTAGCAGTGACAAACTTTAAAGATTGTGGGGAACATAAACACAAATAGGCCTACCGTAACTTTTATTCCGCTCATATTTCTTTATTTTCATTATTAATTTTAATTTATCTGGCTGGGCTTAGTATTTTGTTGGTGTTGTGGCAAGCGTTCAAATCTCAGAAACGTAAGCACGTTACACAATTGTGTTTCAAACACCTAGGGCAAGGTTGCAATGTTGTGATAAATAAACAAACCTGACTTTCAAACTTTTAATTTCATAATAAAAATGGTTCATGATTAAAACGTATAAATTTTGCATGTCCGATATTTGCAATCACACACAGTGATCACGAAGAACGTTACAGTATATTTATTCCTGTCGTAGAAAACAGATTTATCACAACATCGTAACTTGCCTAGGTAGATTTAAAAAACACAACGCGTACAAACTTGATACTTTGTTCTGAAACACGCCATGTCGTGTCGCCACTGCTAGTCACCCCTTCTGCCAGCTTCGGTTTTGTAACCGTCCTGCCATCACATCTAAATATATTATGATAAGTATTCAAACAATGAAAGCTTGTTTCAATTATAAATTACAAATTCAAAAATCATTATTTTTGCTGTAATAAGTATGAAATATGCTAAAATTAAAAACATGTATAAACAGATAAAGAAAGCAAGATAGCGACAAGCTCCACTCCGCCTGTTTAAGTTTCTTCCTGAGACGAAAAAAAAACCATAACATTAGGGCCTACGCATGGTAATCCATGTTGATATTTTTAACTGTAACAATAAAATATGTTTTCTGCAATGCTACCTAAAAATTTTAATATATCAATTGGCAACATTTTATTTACAAATAGCATACTAAAAAACTAGGTTAAAACAATATTTTAACTGTGAACTATTTCTTACTAGCCATTACCTCACTGCTCTCACAGTTTTTAATTTGTATTAAATGCAAAATACATATTGCAAGTTATAGAAGATACTAAGTTAAAGTTTCATTTATTCAAGAATAAAATACTTTAATGTAAATCACAGTGTTATATATTTGTGGTATACAAGTTATTGAAAAAACAGGTTGACATGTTACTCCTAGGGTGATTTTTCAAAGGTTTGTTTCAAACCATCAGAATAAACAGTGAATGGACTATATTTATGTGTGTTCAAGAAAACATTTAGTGATGAATTCTTATGTGTTCTTTCTTCAACGAAAGGCATACATTTTGCATTTTGTTTGCTTTGTCACTGAGATTTTAGCATTTCACATGCAGGTAGGGGAGACATAGTGAAGCATATTCAAATAAAAAAACACAAGGACAGTGCCCAAAACATAGAAAACAACAAAAAACTAAACTTTTTTGCTGGTAAGTCACCACAAAAGGATGAACAAATTATAAATGCTGAGTGCCTGTTCACAACATTTATTTTAGAGCACAATATGCCATTCAGTTGCCTTAACCATGCTGGGCTACTCTTAAAAAAATGTTTCTGGACAGTGAAATAGCCCAAAAATATGAATGTGCTTGTACAAAGATGTCAGCAAATGAGCGAAATAGCAAAAAAAAAGAACAGCAACTGGTGAAAACTCTTTAACGAAGTCCTTTTTCACTGTCTACAGATGGTTCAAATGAGAGTGACTCAAAATTGTACCTTCTGGTTGTTACATATTTTGACAATGTGACTTCAAAGGTTGAGAGATCTGTGCTTTCTGTACCTACCTTGTCAGGAGATGCTACTTGTACAAATATTACAGCAACGTGGGCATGCATAGGTACCCTCATCGTAACACAAAGATGGCACATAAATGGAAGGTGTGATCTAGGTTCCTGGGTAGACTAGGGTTTACTACATAAAGCAAATTATAGGGGTGTGCTCCTGTTTCACTTATTACATTAACGTAATAAATAAGTAATTAATGTAAAGCAAATTTTATCAATCACAACTCGACAGTCAGAGAATTATATATTACCAGGGTAATTTTTTTAAGAATGTAATTAACTAAAAAAAATAAAAAAGTACTTTCTTTTGAATAATTTTGGTTCATTTTAAACATTTTTCACCACAAGAGTATTATGCTGTAATATCCATAGATACACATAAATAAACTTTTATAACATGAGTACATTTAGTTTTCTTTTTTTTTTATTATTCTACTTGCTTTTGTTAACATTTTTGACAATAATTTTCCTTTTATTTTGGCCCAAAAATATATTATCATGTACCCGCAATCACCTCTTGAAATTTACATTATAATTCTTTTTTTTATTATTATTTAGATTTTTTTTTGTTTTAACTGAACTAAAGTTGATGAAAACAAAACAATTTTGCTCTTGAACTGTCCAAATTCACAAAGTTTACATTTGACATGGTGTCGCGTCAGTCTACAGAAAAGGCTGCAGCATACCCATAGGTCATGCTGCAGGCATAAATTTAAAAAAAAGTTACGNGTCGCGTCAGTCTACAGAAAAGGCTGCAGCATACCCATAGGTCATGCTGCAGGCATAAATTTAAAAAAAAGTTACGTCATTCCTTAAGATTCTGAAGTTACTGCGGTGTGACAGCAGAAAGAAGTAGAATCATGGCCAAAACAGCCATGCCATGAATGGTTGTACAACTCACATCACATCACAGGGATGAGATGGCTGGCCACAAGATTATCAGCGCATGCCACAAACCGTTAAGAGACAATACAATATTAAAAAGGACCAGAATCACAAAAATAATATAACCTCGTCGAAAAATAAAATATCCGCAGTCAAACTTACCCAAAACGGCAGATAAAAGGTTACTCATCCTAATATAATGAAGGATTCCAAAAATAGGAAGTTTCAAGGTGATTACATGATGTATGACGAGAACGAAGAAAAAGGAACACAAGCGGAAACTTATATATACAAAGGTATGCTCCGGACTTCATGTCCTGTGTGACTAATCAATACATAAATCAAAAGTCTAGAAGTATAGTACATCACAAATAAGTTTTTCATTCTGATACTTGAAAATTAAGACTTCACACAATATTACATACATAAATAATTAATAGACATGACAAAAAATATTTTAAATAAGAAACATAAAAAAATAACAAGATAAATATTTAAACAAACCCACATTTTAAGGTTTGTTTTACAACTTCAAAGTGAATAAAAAAAAGTATTAAGTAGAACTAGAGCACGTTCCAATAGTAAAAAAAAAATATATTAGGCAAAACACCAAATAAATAAGAATAGAATTACAGAATAACATATTGACATGAAACAAGTGCCAACACAAATGGCACAACACTCAGCTGGTCCATTGTATATCGTTTGGTACAGATAATGCACCTGTCATGATGGGTGCCAAAAATGGTGTAGCTGCACCACACTTGAAGAAAGAGATTCAAAATGTGCTGCTTACTGGCTTTCCCTGTCATCTAATCAATCTAGCAGCAGAAAAAGCATCAGCATGCTTACCATGCAGTATTGATGAGGTGTTGGTAGACATCTATTACTTCTTGTAAAAAATTGCCACGTGAAAAGAGAAATTTCCAACTGATTCATGACAGAGGTTAAAAAAATGTTGAAGCATGTCTGTGCACACTGGCTATCACTGGGAAAATGTTTGACCAGAATACTAGAACAGTGGGACCCATTAATCAGTTTTTTCAACTTGGAAATCAAGGGTTTGCAGCAGAATAAAATCAGTATACTTGACACGTACCAGATCTCAAAGTTGTCCAGTCATGTTCAGATAATGTTTCTGGTGCAAGCAAAAAATCTGTATATCAGATTTCAGTAAAACAAAGTTCTAGTGTGAGATGAAGCATTGATTCTTTTGGACCTGTTTGCAAAATACAGAAGACAGCCAGTAAACAAGGTAGTTCTTCATCCAGTTTTCCATAGAGGAAAGATAGTTCATGTTTTTAACCTGAAAATTTAATAAAGCTTTTTACTTATTTTTGCAGAATATTTTGCCTACGTTTGAAAAGGCGGTCACAAACACCAGAAGTATACATTTATTAAGATGTATCCTTCTGGAATTGTTCAAGGATATTTTAGTAAGATTTGTAAAACCATACACAATCAAGAACTGTGATCAGCTGCTGGAAACACAATACCATTATCAAGCAAACCAAAAGGAAAATGATGATGATATTATTGGAAGCTCAACTTCTAGAGTAGTAAATGAGTAAAAAGCAGAAGATTGATGCCTAATATACTCAATGTGGAAGAATGAAGGTGTATTGGTCCAGTATCCCTCTAGAGATTAGGGCAACGGACTCTCCTTAGCAAGGATTTTAAGGGGGCCGTATAGGCCGACGTGGTTGCAACCTGGGGGTGTCTGGCCCTGGCTCACCCATGTGTGTAGCTGGGCACTGAGGGTTATGCTATCCCTATTATAACCCGCCCGGTGGTTGGGCATTTAGGAATAGCTGCGAGTACACAGCTATGCACTGTCAGTGATGTTATGATAAGTTCAAAGGATAAAAATAAAAATAATAGATAATTATGATTTAGCGGATTCAGTAGGTGTCCTGGAGGTTCAGGCACGACTGTAAAGGTGGTTTAATATTACGTAGCAGCGTGAGGGAGGACAGGTTCTGGCATGGTCCGCTCAGGAAGGAATGTACACAGAAGGGAAAGGGGAGGTGAAAACGAAAGATAATGATTGGACCAAAAAGAGGTTAACTGATAGATATATATTTTATTTCGTCAGCAGGAATTTACAAGAAATATATCTCTGACCTCTGGCCACTAACGTCTGATGGATGAGGGACCAAGTTTCCCAAGCTGTTTGCCGCAGGGCGGCAGTGAGATATTGATCGAATTCAGAGAGAGAGAGACCCCGGTACAGCTATGCCTGACATGGACGAGGCACGTGGCCAGCACTCAAAGCAAGGAGATGGCTCCATGACAAGAACTTCTGTCTAGTGTGTTGAGAAACACAAGTCCTGGTATAAGTAACATTACACGCTAAGTCTAACTGCTACGAAGGAATGCAAGCAGTATGGCAAGCGTGGCAAGATCGCGAGAGTTGCAGATGATGCTCCAGTCACAACTGTTCATGAACTGCCTTGTTCGGAGGGCGTGCATAAGAATAAATACACTTAAGAGACGTGGCGAGCGAGGGGTGGTTGAATGGTTGAAGCAGGCTGCATGGAGCCTCCCCTAATGCGCTGCGAGCTTGCACGTTTGGTATCTGCCAGCCAGGGCAAGGCAAGCAAGGGGGTGGGTCGACCCAATCAGACTGGAGCACGGCATCGTGTGGATTGCCGGCCTCTCAGGCAGCAAGGGGTTGACTCGCTTGTAAATAGGAATGGTACAGAGGCAAAATGAGCACTGGCATTCGGCGCTACAGTATGCTAGGGGAGCACCAGAGNGAGCACTGGCATTCGGCGCTACAGTATGCTAGGGGAGCACCAGAGGCTGAGGCTTGGAAATTATGTATCGACAGCGCTCGTGGCGCATCAAGATAAAACACTTATTTTCTGTTCTGTAAGAAGTCTTTTTGTTAAGGCATGTGACTACATTATACATAAATTCACCTTAAAAAATTAAGTTTTGCTGAATGCACAAGTGGCACAAATACACCAAGTGAGTGAATCATAATTTTTAAGTGTACAGTTTTTTGTTGGGAAATTCCCTTTTCTGTTGAATGTGAAAGGTGATCAGGAATTTCACTGTGCATTAGATGATTCACAGTCGGAATTTTGTGAATCACAGTGTGACTGTGTTTGAAGATATTGTTCAGAATGAAGACAGAATTGATGTTGATTGAAGCTTAGCGGCAGGGGGCAAGATAAAAAGTGCAAATGTAAAATTTAAAGTATCAGAAATTATTGCAAGTTAGGCTCAGTATTTTGACAATCCCTCATAGTAATGCCGAATGCGAAAGGATTTTTAGTCAGGTAAAGAAAACCAGGACACAATTCAGGTCATCTGTTTCTGATGAGACACTGTAAAAATAATGGTGGCAAAATCTAGCCAGCAAATTTTGATTCATAATTTTTGAAGAAAGCAAAATCTGCTGCTACTATATGCCAAAATAAAAGTGAATAACCATGAGTACCATGTGCTGCTTAGTGAAGAATTAATGTACATTTGGTTATTAAATATTGTGTAGTTAGTCAAGTGGTCTCACATAGCAAATTCAAGACACTAAAGTGCTAAAGAAAAACCTCCCTCTTTTTGACATTTCAAACTTGGCAGGTGTTGTATATGCAGAAACAATGTTTCTTTAACTTATAATAATTTTTTCTCTAATTTTTAGAACACATACTTTTTAATAAACAAATTTGTTGTTTTAAATTTAAAAAATTAAACTTTTTCTAAAATTTAATTTCAGAATTTTGTAATACAAGGTTGTTAAAAAATAAATTGCATTTCTTGTACTTCACATAACTACCGAGATTCAGAACGGAATTAACATGTCTCCATCATTCAAAACAAGTCTCCATCTGCATCAATACGTCTATGCTGCCAGTTCTCTAGGCTTTCAACCCTACCTGAAGAAACATGACTCCCGTGAGGTAAGAAAGACCTACAGGGCACTTTTTTCACTATCGTTGTTTCTGAACATCCTGTTCTTCAGGAAGTGACTTAAAACACACAAAAATTGGTGGTGTGATAGTGCTAAGTCCGAGGAACATGGAGAGTGTTGGATTACTTATACTTCAGGTCACTCAGCTTCTGTTCTCTAATTTACGACACGTTGGTTTTGGTGTTGTCTATCAATAACAGAGGATCATTCCTACTGACCAATGATAACTGCTTTTTGCAAGTGCATTTTCACAATTTCTTCACAGTACATGAAAGAGGCAATGGTTTCACCAGAGAAAAGAACTTGTAAATGACAATACACAGTGCTTTCCACCATACTAATAGCAAAACAAATAGTTGGGATTTCACCAATGTTCAACCAGAACCCAATTTGCTTGTGATTATCATACAGGATACACTTTTCATAAGATGTTATGATGCAACTGAGTAGGGGCATAGTTGTTGTGACAAACCAAGAGATTATCACATATTCCAAGAGATTATCACATGTTCAGTCACTTCTGTTTGTATTCTTTGTCAGGTCATGCAATACTCAGTTGCTTTCGTGCCCCCCTCTCCTCCTTCCTTATTTGCTGTAGATGGTTAGAAATGGTTGAACTAGAAAAGTTAAACTGTCAGGCAAATTCCCTGATGTTGGTGCATGGACTTGCCTCCACAAATGTATTTAAAATGTTGATATTGATGAGTTGGCAACAGCGTAATTGACAGACTTAAAATGTTATTTTGATGTAGCTAAAGTAGTACTTCTGGTTTATGCTAGGAAAATGCACACGGTTGGTCGTAATTCACATTTGTATTAGTATTTTTGTGTATCATCCGTGAACTTTATAATACGTTATACGGCTTACATGTTGGGATGAAAGGAATTCTGGACGGATCACATTTTCTTTTGTACATAACCCTCGTATATGTCTGCACATCATGAAATGCGTGAATGTACAACAAAATCTTGTAGCGAGATATTTTATTTGCTACTGAAAGCACGGCAACCATGTGGGGAAGTGACATTTTTTGCGACCGAAAGTGCAGCGACCGCGTTGGGAATTGATTAAAACTTTAACATGAACCAAATGCAACTGTGAGAATGGCAAGTTCAGGTTCTTTGCAGCCTCTCAAAAATTTGAAGGCACAAATAATTATAATACCTGAAAGTTCTTAACAGAACTGTATCTAGCACTGAAGTACTTGTGGGAGTGCGTTTTTCTGGGAGCAAAGGTGCCAGGAACTGTAGAAAAACACCAAAAATTTGACATGCGGTTCAGTTGCACTGTCTTACTCATGTACAGTCATCAAAAACTGCAAGAGAAATTTGGACAACCTTTGAAGTGCATATGAAGACAAGAGAAGGGTAGGCTTGCTGTAGAGACTGTTCGGGATTATGATTATAAGGTTACCAAAGCATGAAAGAGTACATAACGGTTATGGCACTCGCTCAACAGTTAGCAGACATTAGGTGACTGGTCATTGTTGACAGGAATGTCTGCCAGTGGGAGTAGAGGTGATTGGCATGTGGATTCAGGTGCTAACAGTCACATTACAAATTGTTAAGGCTGGTTGAAGAATTATCATGAGATTACTGGTCAACACATTGATACCTGCCAATGCTGAAGTTTGGAAGTAGGTATTGAATCTGCTCTGCAGCGTGAGGCGCCAGCACTTGATGCTAGCCCTCAGTGATAGGGCATAGGAATACGTCGACACTGTTGTCTCTAGGTCCAATTTACTAATAAATTAC
>NQII01002037.1:314116-339283 GCA_002778355.1 Clitarchus hookeri
TGCAAAACGCAGCTGTGTCCGCGCACTGGTGCCTTCCGTTGTCTCCGGATGTCGTCTGCACGTGCAGGAACCGTTGCACGTGCAGGAACATTTGGTAGCCCGCTTTTGCATCTGCGAGGCGCGGTTGCGCGTTCCTGGCGGTATTCTTTTGGCACGTCCACAAAACCCTTAATCCTTATTGCGGTCGTCCGCCTGCGAGCTTCGCCAGAGCGTGTGTTCTGACGAATAAAATATAGGGACGCAGAATGCGTCAACATTACTTGCGCCAACAAGAAAAAGCTTTGTAGTAGTGTAAATGAAAGTGTGAGAATAGGCAATGAGGGCCTTAAAACAATAAAACATGTGAAATATCTGCCAGATATGTCACCAAACCTTCTATGTGTTAGTGCCATGGTTGAAAAGGGTATAGTGGCCAGTGGCGCCAGCTTTGTGTGTGTGGGGGGGGATACTACTTTTGCCCACCCAAAGTTTACCCAGGAGGGGCAGAGAGCCATTTTGCTCCTCCAAAATTCTCATTTATCTTAACATCATTTGTTGACAATAATTTGTTGACAAATGTTGCAGAACACTACTGTTTCTTTGTCTAATAATAAATTCCAATTTAAACAGCTAAGGGAATCTTTTTCTTTATAATTGCAAGTGGACATGTGTTTGATCCAGGCAACTTCCAGATGTCTGTAGTGTAACTTAATTATTACCATTATGTTCAACAAGATGGCCAGTAAGATATGCCACTTTCACCTGTCCTTTCTAATCATACAGATTTTATGGAAATTTTTTAGTAATTTCAAGTAACGATTCAACTGAAAACAGATCCAAAGCTGCCTCATTTTTAAGACTAACTGTTCTTGTCAAATTAGTTGGTCAGGTAGGCACTGCAAATTGTACTCTGCAAAAGAAATTGCTTCACTTAGAAGAGGCTCAGAGATTCATTATGACCCTAAGAGCAAGCATTCAATTTTTCAGAGGAAGTTTCCAAGAAATATGGTCTGAAGCAAGAGGGGAAAAATAACAGCATAAATACATTTTCCTACTTTACCCAGGAGAAAGAAGATTTCCCAACGATACGACAATTCTCAAGATAACTCAACAGAGCAGTTAGATTCAGTGGATCAAAGGTACAAGTGTATATATATTCTTCGAAATCAAACATAAGATTGTAAATAGTTTCATTTCCTGTTTTGAAACAGCATTTAACAATTTTTTGCTGGAAGTGGAGCAGGTTCTGCTTGGGAGTGATGCAAACAAAGAAGAAATTGTGCAATTCTACAAAGATGATGTCAACCCTGATCGTCTTTTTGCTTGATGGAGGAATGTTTCATAATTTCTTGTAGAATGAAGGGAAAGTTGTTGATAACATTGAAGACATTATCTATCACTTCAAGCACGGTGATCTTAAAGTTTTGCTCTCAGAACTCTTCAAGTTTTTTAAAACTCTGATGATAATTCCCATGTCAACAGCAACAGCAGAGAGGCATTTTTTTTGTCTTGAAAGACTTAAGATGTACTTGCGTTCAACGATGGGACAGCTGAGGTACAAATTCTGTCAGCATTTTACACATCCACAAAGAGGCTGCTGTGGAATTACATCTGGATGAGGTAACAGATGACTTCTTACCAAGAAATGAGTCAAGAAAGGGGACATTCCTTCAGCGAACTGCATTTCTATGTGAAAACAGTTGATGCGCAACATTTGGTGGTTAAACTAAGAAATAGGACATTCCTTCAACAAAGTTATTCATGACCTATTTGAAATAAGTTCTATCATTGTGCTAATTTTGTCGTGTTGAGATTTTAAAACTTTTAATACATGCAGAATAATGGCCACAAATATAGCTTTCTTTCCCTCCATCACATCATATAGGCCTATGTCATTCCAAAAAAAATAACCTACAAATAAATGTGCTTCGGTTAAGGCACAATCATACATGGAAATGAGTATTGAATAGCAGTATATAAAATTCATAAAATGTTTATTGTGATATTAATATAATACTGATTTTGAGTGGGCAAGGCTCTCGATTTGATAACGGTATCACACAAACAAATTTCACCTTAAAGACATTACAATTTCTACCAGCAGTATATACAATGTTTAGATATGAAGAAATGGTTAAATAGCACCATTTTGCACCTTGAAATGCACATTTTCCTGGGGGAGAACTCCCGGACCATCTGCTTTATTGGGGAGATCTATAATCTTTCATAACAAATTCATTTTAAATCTTGACCCCCCCCCCCCCCNGGCTGCCAAATCTACCAGAAAAATAACTGTAAAATTGAGGATGAGGTGAAGGTGACTGCATCAGAAATTGGTGGGATTTACAAGTTGAATGCGATATCTGACAAGGCAAATTTTGTGACAGAAAAACAGCAGACAAAATCACTCTTGCACAGAAAACTAGGACATTTGAGTGAGCAAAACATGAAGCTACTTTGCAATAGTACAGCTACAAATGCGATATTCCATGATGGAGAAGATGAACCTTGCATTTCCTGTTTGAAAGGAAAGCAGTCAAGGACACCTACCAGTACAAGTGGAGCATGGAGAGTCATACACAAACTTGGGCGCTCATACATTCAGATTTGTGTGGTCCAATGGAAGAAGCGTCTCTAAGTGGTGTACATTATCTGTTCATAGATTATGCCATGAGGAAAACTTTTGGTTACTTCCTCAAGTCAAAAAGTGAAGTTACAAGTAAATTCATGGAGTTCAAGGCTCTTGTGGAAAATGAGGCAGGAGTGAATGTGAAAGTTCTGATCAAAGAATGAGTGGTAGTATGCAAATCACACATTTCAGGACTACCTCCCATAGAATGTCATTTGACACCAGCTGACAGTGGAGTATATCTCAGAACAGAATAGCATGGCTGAGCAAGCCAACAGAACAATCATAGAGAAGGTTCGTTCTATGCTGCAAGACTCTGGCTTGGGCAAACAGTGCTGGGTTGCGGCAGTCAACACTGCTATTTACTCAAAGAACAGATCACCAACCAAAGAAGTAAAGAGTATGACACCAGACGCATGGACAGGTGAGAAGGTAGATATCAGCCACCTTAGAGTAATTGGCTGCACTCACTGCTTACATGTACGTACAAAAACGCGGTGCCAGTACCTCTTATGAACACTGCAATTCATAGTGATGAAAGATTGCAGCACCCCTGTTAGTAGAAGATGAGCACAGTGGTGGTCAGCAAGGGGCTATTGCTCCTCCAGAAGAAGTTGAGATAAGGTACATGATGAGGAAGTGACAGAAAAAGAAGTTTCCTGATGTGGTGACATACCACACAATCTGTAACATCAGTGAGCCAATATTTATAAAGGGTGCACTTTCAAGTGATTCACACCTTGAGTGGCAATCTGCAATGCAGGAGGAATATAATTTGTTGCTTGAAAATAATACGTGGATCTGAGTCAATTATCCTCGAAACAAAACAGCAGTGAAGAACAAATGGGTTTTCAAAGTTAAGTGAGTAACACATGGTACTGTTAGTCACTAACAAGGCCCAACTTGTTGCAAAAGAATACACACAAAAGTATGGTGTAGGGAATTCTACTATCAAGATGCTGTTAGCATTGGCTGCAGAAGTGGACTGGGACATAGATCACCTTGATGTCACAACAGCATTTTTTAATGGCGACCTCGAGGAATAAGTATATATGGAACAACCTGAGGGTTTTGTCATTGAGGATCATAAAGAAGTTATGTCTGCTTAAGAAGGCTATTTATTGGCTAAACAGTTATCCAGGGTATGGAACAAGAAGTTGCATGTTGCACTTGTAGAGATAGGCTACAAGAGGTCTGAGCATAAGCCCTGTGTTTACAGCATGGTCAGTGAGAAAGGCATTGTAAATGTTGCTGTGCATGTTGATGACTTTGTGATACTTTCCAGTGATGAGACAAAGAAAGAATGAAAAATGTGCAGATTCAAGGATGACTGTGATATTTTCCAGTGATGAGACAAAGAAAGAATGAAAAATGTGCAGATTCAAGTCCAGTGACCTTTAAGCAAATCACTGCCTTGGAATGAGAATTCAACGTGACAGGAAAAAGAGATAAATATATGTGGATTAGCAGAAATATGTGACTGAAGTGTTGGAAAAGTTTGGAATGGTGAACTGGAACTCTGTCAGCACCCCCTTAGATGTTAAGCATAAACTTAGTAAAGTAAATGAAGCCAGCAAGGAAGAGGAGTTCTCACACCTGCCATATCAGTGCCTGACAGGTTCTCATATGTACTTGGCAGTGTGCACAAGACCAGACATTGCACATGCTTCAGTGTGCTTAGTCAGTTTAACACTAAGTACAATGAGGAACACTGGAAAAGTGCAAAAACACTGCTGAGGTATTTGAAGGGCATCCTGAGTTACTGCCTTGTCTTCAAGAAAACTGGAAAAGGCGTCTAGGGATTTGTGGAAGCAGATTGGGCAAATGACGAGCATGATGGTCATACACAGGTTTTGTAATCCAGTTGGGAAGAGCTGCTGTCTCATGGATCTTAAGAAGCAGCATACTGCGGGTTTGTCAAGTACAGAGGTGGAGTATATGGCCTTGGCAGAAGTTGCTACGGATGCCAGCTACATCAAGCGACTTCTCAACGAACTGCTGGGGAAGGAAATATGCATAAAATTGTTCTGCGACAAGAGAGCACAAAAACTGGTGTGTAATCCTATGTTTCACAACAGAACAAAACACATAGATGTACGCCACCACTTCATCAGAGAGGTTGTAGATCATGCATTCACATGTGCCAACTGAGAAGATGGTTGCTGATGCACTCACTAAAGGAGTGACTGGTGCTAAGCATTGTGTTTGTGTCAAAGGTTTGGGTTTGAAGTCTATCAATTAAAGGAGAGTGTTAGAGTTAGCAACAGTGTAATTGGCAGACTTCAAGTGTTGCTTTTATGTAGCTAAAGTAGTACTTACAGCGTATGCAAGGAAAACGCATGTGGTTGGTTGGAATGTACATTTGTATCAGTATTTTTGTGTAGCATCTGTGAACTTTACAACAGTTATCCAACATTGACCTGCATCCTCTACCTTCCTCATTTTGGAGACACTGGTCACCATTTTCAAAATTTTTTTCAAACAGACAATGCAATGTTTATTTTGAAGCTGTATCAATGTCCCACACATTTGCCACCATATGTCCCAATTTAGTTATTCCAACATGTTACACAGAGAATTGTAACATGCCCTGTGACAATTGTAGCTACACTGCAAATATATGAACACTTCCTGTTATTGTGCCCTTCAGTGGTATTACGGTTCCATCGTTCTCATACAATGTAAGGCAGGGACAGTTAAATGAGAATTGTGTGCATTTCAGAAACTCATTTCTGAATAACCTGATATATTAATAAAGATTACATACAAAGAAGGATGACACATTTTTCACGCAGTTGCGCGATCGCAACGTTTTGCTGGCCTACGTCAACTTCATCAGTCAGCGAGT
The DNA here is from genome assembly GCA_002778355.1 of Clitarchus hookeri. NCBI lineage: Eukaryota > Metazoa > Arthropoda > Insecta > Phasmatodea > Phasmatidae > Clitarchus > Clitarchus hookeri. The sequence continues at coordinate 319,573 of NQII01002037.1, forward strand.
TGTAGGACACTGCATTATGGCGGAAGGGCNGATCGCAACGTTTTGCTGGCCTACGTCAACTTCATCAGTCAGCGAGTTGTAGGACACTGCATTATGGCGGAAGGGCGCTGTTGGTAATAAACCTAGCGGCCAAGTGGCAAACTAGAGTGAGGCGGGAAAATTGAAAATTTTCCGATATAGCTGATGAGTATGGTTTGAAGCTGTGATTATCTTATGGAGAAATCCGGTGGCTGCCTGGATTTTGTTATAAATTAATTAGCTAATTCCCAGTATCTGAGTTCTGAGCTATTGCTTGAATGTGGTAGGACTTTCACAACTCTGGTGCTGTAGCAGNATCGCAACGTTTTGCTGGCCTACGTCAACTTCATCAGTCAGCGAGTTGTAGGACACTGCATTATGGCGGAAGGGCACTGTTGGTAATAAACCTAGCGGCCAAGTGGCAAACTAGAGTGAGGCGGGAAAATTGAAAATTTTCCGATATAGCTGATGAGTATGGTTTGAAGCTGTGATTATCTTATGGAGAAATCCGGTGGCTGCCTGGATTTTGTTATAAATTAATGAGCTAATTCCCAGTATCTGAGTTCTGAGCTATTGCTTGAATGTGGTAGGACTTTCACAACTCTGGTGCTGTAGCAGGAACCAAAATTTTTGTTTTGTGATGCTGCATGTGTTGCAACTGGTTTGNGGAACCAAAATTTTTGTTTTGTGATGCTGCATGTGTTGCAACTGGTTTGTCTTGTAGGGTGGATGTGATCAGCTATGACTTGTTTAGTGTCTGCTCTGTCGCCATTCTTTCTCTGCCTGAGTGTGTTGGTAGTGAAGCCAATGTATTCTGCATTACAGTGTTGGCACTGTAGCTGATAAATCAGATTTTCTGTTGCACAGTTATAGTTGCCTTGGATGTGGTATGTACGGCTACTAAGTCTGCTATTGAAAGAAGTTGAGGGTTGGTGGATGGCACAGGAGCCATGGCGTGGACTATCACAGGGATGGGATCCTCTTTGGGCGATAGTCTGATTAGCATTTGGGGTATGCTGCAGCTTTGGACAAACCAGTTTGTTGCGGAGGTTAGGTGGCCTTTTAAAGACCAATCTGGGTGGTTTGGAGAGCAGGTATTGTGTTTGTGGTAAAGAAGCCAGAATTTTATATCAGAGTGGAGAATAGTTCTGAGTTTACTTGGGCCTTCATGATATGGGACCACCAGAGGTATATCCTAGTTGTACCCCTGGTTTGAGTTATGGTATTTGAGATGGCTTGCTGAATCTGTTTGTGGGTTAGGGGAGGTTGGGTTGGTTGATGACTGAGGAACTTTTCTTCTAACCTGCCAGAGGCCATGGTGGCTGAGCGGTTAGCGTACTCGCCTCCCACCAAGGCGAACTGAGTTCAATCCCTGGCCAGGCCAATCCCAGATTTTTGCATGTGGGAATCATGCCGGACAATGCAGCTGGTTGGCAGGTTTTCTTGGGTATCTCCCGTTTCCTCCGCCCTTTCATCCTGGCGTTGCTCCATACTCACCTCAAACACCCTCAGCCCCTGTCACCCGCCATACTGAATTTTTTATTTATTTCTTTGGTGATTCAAATATAAAAGAATTTTTTTAAAATTTGACAATAAAAGCTTAGCTAATTACTTTACCCATCATTACAGACATAATATATGAAATACTAATGCATATTTGTGGGGGTCTTTGTTTAAGGTAATATTCTATGACTGAGAGTCCAAATACGTGGGGGATATTGGTATAGAGAGCTGTGACATCTATGGTGACTATGTATGCATATTGGGGAATGGTGCCTAGGTGTCTCAACTGTTATGTTTGAAGTAAGGTTGGCAATGGTGACCGGAAGTGTTGTTATATATGAGATGAGCCAGCATGGCTAGCAAGTGTGTTGTACCTATGTGGTGAGCTGAATAAATCATTATAACAGAACATGGTGGCAACAGGGGCAGCTTTAAAATATCCGTGCAATCGTTAAGAGCACACAAGAGTTTTCTACAAGTATATCATGTGAGAGTATCTTACCTCAAACCACAGTCTGCTTTGGATTTCAATTCAACTGCACTCTGGAAGCAATGGAAACAGTTTGTCATGCGGTATATGTCTGTTTCTGGGTACATGGAAAAAGATGACAGTACAAAAATCAATATACTTTTGTACCTCCTTGGGGAAAGGCAGAAGAGTTGTGAGCTCCTCATTTTAGTCCCCAACCTACAAGCTACAAAGAGGTGATTTAAGTATTTAAGAATGACTTCAATCCTCGAAAAAATATAATTTTTGAGAGGTTTTAAGTTTAATTCCAGAGTCCAGGCGTCGATAAATCAGTGAATGAGTTTATAACTGTACTACATTCGTTAGCAGACAGTTGTGATTATGGTGAACTGAAGCATGAACTAATCAGAGATTGCTTAGTGGTGGGAATTAAGGATAAAAGGACAAGTGAAGAACTGCAGCTGAAACTGACTCCGTCCCTTGAGAAAGCAGTTTTATCGGCAAAACAGGCGGAGATGCAGAGTCACCAATCGCACGTCCTGCAGCGGGAATGTTCTGGTAGCCTAGAGCTCAACGTGGTGCGAGGGAAACCAGTCAGCAGCAGCAGGATGGATGGCAGCTCGGCAGGAAAGATGAGCATTCCCCCCATGTGGAGGGGGACGCCGACCCCAGTGCAGTGTGGATTGTGGGCGGGGCAGCATGACCGGTCTTGCTGCCCAGCCAGAAGTTCTAAGTGTTTTGTGTGTGCAAAGCATGGTCACTGGGCAGTTGTGTGCAGAGCTTCTAACCCCCTCAGGGTTTCCCATGTCTGGGAGATGCAAGGTAAGTCAAAACCTACCAGTTTGAAGATGATGATCCAGGGGAGTTTTTAGGGAACTTAACTCTAACATTGAAGGCAGTGAATTCCCGGCAGTGTGAACCAGCCCATGGTCAGTTTTGGTAGAAGTAGCCAATTTTGGAAGCAAATATGAGTTTCTTATACACACAGGGGCTGATGTTATATGTATACCTAGCAGTATGGTGCTTAAGTCTGGTATGTGCTTAAAAGTGCTGGGGTTTCTTTGTTTGCAATTTAAGTATAAATCTTTTGTGTTATAAGGCTAAAGTCTATGTCATAACAAACCTTTAAGACACCAATACTAGGGAGGCTGGGATTGGTGAATCTGTAAATTGTGTCATTCAGTGGGAGGAGACTGTACCTTTCAATGAGAACTTAGAGGGCAATGTAAACATAACCTTCTTACACACCCACTCTCTTGTAGATGTAAAAAAAGAATTTCCTGGTCTTTTCAAAAGCCTAGGTAGAATTCCTGGGGAAATGACAATGAATGCCAACAATGAAAGACAATGTATGCCAACGGGTTCAGTCTACTCCTCGGGTTGTAGTAATACCTCTTCTAGGTAAGCTAAAAAAGGAACTGGATCGTCTGATGAAACTTGACATCACTGAGTCTATAACCGAACCTACTGACTGGGTTTCTCCAATTGTAGTTGTTCCTAAAGGAGAGGGTGTACGCATGTGTGGGGATTATTCAGAACTTAATGAGTGCTTGCGTAGACCCCATTTCCCGAACAGCAGCATGGAAGTCACCCTAGCTCAGTTGAACGGAGCAAAGCACTTCTTGAAGATAGATGCAAACTCAGGATTTTACCAAATTAGGTTAGACAAACAGAGCCAGTTGTTAGCCACATTCATCACTCCATTGGGGAGGTATTTTTAAGTGCTTACCATTTGAGATTTCTTGTGCTCCAGAATATTTTACCAGCAGAATAGCTCAGACTGTTGAGGGTATCCCAGGCACCACCTTCTATGTGGATGACATTTTGGTATTTGTGCACAGAATTCTGCGAAAAGTCTTGCAAAGAATGGAATCTGCAGGTCTTTCCATCAACACTGATAAAAGTGTCTTTGGGGTTACTAAAGTATCATATTTGGGGCATATTTTGAGCTCTGAAGGTATTTCAGTTGACCTGAGAGAGTGAGTGCTATCCACAATTTTCCAGAGCCAGTCAACAAGCCGGAGGTTCAACAGTTTTCAGGGTTGATATATTTCTCTCCCAGATTTCTTCTATAAAAATCAGCACTGCTGGAACCATTATTTTCACTGTTGAAAGAGAAATATGTTTTTATCTGGGGTTCACCTCAGCAGCAGGCATTTACATAAATTGAACAACTATTGTCCCAAGCTCCATCTTTAGTCTACTTTGATACAGGAAAGCAGGTTGTTCTTTTCTTCTTTTCTGTCTTCTTTTCATTAAACAACTATTATTATTAAATAACTACAATTCTTGCTGATACATTTATTTATTTCTCTTACATAATCATTACAGTCTTCCACTCGCTGTCTACACATGATCTACACTATTGCCAACCTCTTCTTACCACAGATACAATCTTTTCATACCGACCTCTATACACCACAGTTCCCATGTTATTACCATACATATCCACTCTTCTCCTCATCATGACAGGAAGTTTCCTTATACCTAGTGACTACAATAACCATAACCACACCGTCCACTCTATTTTCATGCTACAAAGTTTCCCTTCACATTTACAGACTTATACAAAAATTTTTTACTTAACTACATATCTAACAGTACAATTTACTTAGATATTCAGTTTTTGTGGAGGTACCACTTGTCTGTCAACCTTTGTCTTATACCTATCAGTGGGACAGTCAACCTTACCAGATGACCCACTCATGCCACTCCTCTGCAACAGAATAGTTCACTCCTGATGAGATGGTACCTTTCTAACTTGATGAGCACCCTCTTTCTCCACACTCTGCCTCCTTCAATGACCCCGTGTCATGTCCCTCTTTATCATGAAGGCTTTGTGAGAAGCCAGCATTCTTACTAGCGTCCCTGTGTACTTCCTCTTTTTCAGCCCTGTTAAAAACTTTGAAACTCTTTAAAAAGCTAGCATTCCATCTAAATTCCTGATAAGTTTCCTCATCCCTAACTTTGTATGATCTGGAAGTTGTATATGTCCCTACTACAACTGCCTTGTTCCAACACCGAGTTTTTAGATCCCTTACTACCACTCACTCACCTTTGTGAAATTCTCTTTCCTTTCTAGCTGTGTGGTCATACTTCTGTTTGCTCTCACATTTAGCATGCCTAAACTCTTTGCGAATATCCATGACTGTTGGTAATAACAATTGTTGTTTGAGGGGAAGCAGTGACATGAGTTATCTGCTCATTAATATTTGCGCTGGAGAGACCCCTACGTCACTTAAGGGAGTTGCCCGATAATTCACCAGAAACAGCTCAAGATCCTGTTTGGTGTAATCAGATTTTTAAAATCATTTTTTCAACTATTCCGACAGCCTTCTCTGCAAGACCAGGACCTTTAGGGTAATGTGGGACTTAACATGAATAGTTTAAATCCTCACTGTTTTGAAATAGTGCCTTAGCTCACCTCCTTCCCTCATATTGTTTGGCCACCCACTTTGTACACAGTCCAAGACTTTGCCTAAGTGTGCATCCCTTTGTGTCTGTTCCACATACTGTTGATACCTGTCCCCTGAAAATACAATTTCAGCCATTCCCACCACATGAACATCATCTTTCATTACCTCATCATCTTTTTCAGTCCTAATTGTAAAGTTTCTAGACAGCAAATCAGCAACATACATTTTTGCTCCTGAGAGATAGCGTACATCTAGGTTGTACATCAGCAATTTTAACCATAACCTCCTACGTCTTGTATTCTTAATTTGCACAATTGCGTTTTTTCATCAGTGTCACCAATGGCTGATGATCTGTGTAAACTGTTTCCCTGTTCCCATATATGTAGTAATAAAACTTTTCACATGAATAGCTTATGGCTAACAACTCTTTCTCCATTTGAGCATAGCCTTGTTCGGTTTCTGTCATTGACTGTGAAGCAAAATGTACTGGTCTGCTGCCTTGTAATAAGCAGTAGCACAATTCATTTTGACTATCATCACACTGTATTGTGATTTCTTTACCAGAGTCAAAGTTAGCTAATGTGGGAGCTGTACTGATTAATTGTTTAACATTTTTTAATGCAGCCTGCTGTTTGCCTGTCCATGACCACAACACCTCTTTTTTAAAAACCTCTCTGAGTTACTACCTCAGAGAACCTTGGTACAAAGTCCCTCACATAGTTAATCAGCCTCATTAGTTGCTGCAACTCTTTTTTACTATGGGGTTCCTTCAAGTTTTGTATGGCTACCACTTTGTCAGGCTCTGGGTGCACCCCCTCCTTACTCACTACAAACCCCAAGTATTTAACCTAGGAAACACAATACTGAAACTTTTAAGAATTAAATTTAATACTGTACTTAATAGCTCTAGCCAACACCTTCCCCAGTACTCAATCATGCTCTTCTTTAGTTTCAGCACATACTAAATATCATCAAAGTACACAAATACACCTGGTACTTCACCAAAGTACTTGGTATTCAGTTTCTGACATACTTCTGGAGCACTAGCTAATCCAAAGGGTTAACACCCGAATGGTGTGTTAAATGTACATAACTTGCTAGACTCATCATCAAGAGGTATCCAATAAAAACCATCCTTCAAATCAAGCACTAAGAACCACTTCCCTCCAGCCAAACTTGGTTTCACCTCTTCAATGGTAGGGCTGGAACAATACTCTCTTAGCACATACTGATTTAGATCTTGGGGATCCAGACACAATCGCAGCGACCCATTAGACTTTTCTACAATCAATAGTGTGTGTATCCATTTCATTGCTTCTGAGCAGAGCTTAATGATGTTTTTTTTCTCCAAATTATCTAAATTCTCTTTTAACTTATATTTGATTGAAAGTGGAACCCTTCTGCTTGGATTGGCAACAGAAATTGCACTATCTTTTAATCCTCCGTCGGGCCAGTGGGCCTGACAGGCGCCACAAAGTTGTACACTATGTACACTCACTGTCCTGAATTTCCTGTGCTTGCATCTGTGAACTACTATGATACTGTTTTGTTCTTTCTGGATTAACCACAAACACTTCCTGTGACGTCTGACCTTCAGCTATAACCTTAACATTCAACTCCGCTATTTTAACCGACTTGCAGTATGTGACCATCTTTTCCAAAGACATATCTTCACGCAGTAATTTTTCCTTTATTAGCTTCTGTTCTTGCTCTCCAAAACCACACAGCTCACTCAGTAATTTCAAATCTGTGTAGAACTTATCAAAAGGTTCACTGCTGGCTTGTTTACGACTAAAGAACCGGAAAATGTTTATTGTTTTTACGAGACATGCAATGTTTTTCAATTAAAGTAAGCATACCTTCAACTGTTTCTTTTCCACTTTCACCTTCCTAATGCAGTGCACTATAGACCTTCAACGCCTCTGTCCCCAAACGATTCTTAAGTCTGGCGACTTGAATTTTAACCGACTTGCTGTTGGTTTCTGTTGCTAAAAAATACACTTGCACCTCTTGCTGAAATGTCTTGAGTTTTGTGCCACAGCCCCGCTAAGGCTCAACGGAATCAGCCTATTGAATTCCATTCTGACTTTGTTGCACAACCCTTTTATATGTCTTTTATGCTTTGTATCCTGCCGTCTGCGCCATGTTCTTTTCTTCTTTATTGTCTTATTTTTATTGTTGTTAAACAACTGCAATCCTTGCTGATACATTAGTTTATTTCTCTTACATAATCATTACTGTCTTCCACCGTCTGTCTACACATCATATACTCCTGCCAACCTCCTCTTGCCACAGTTACCACCTTTTCATACCAACCTCTATACACCACAGTTCCCATGTTATCATCATACCCAGGTAATTCTCAGTGCTGATGCCAGTTCAAGGGGGTTTGAAGGTTGTGTCATGCAAGTGAAGGAGAGCAAAAGAGAAATTGTAGCTTACACTTCTCGTACACTCTCCGAAACAGAAAAGTGGTACTCCCAAATAGAAAAAGAAGCTTTAACCCTCACCTGGTGTGCAGAGAAGTTTAAATTATATATTTTGGGGTTACATGTTATCCTTTAAACTGACCATAAACCTCTGCTTCAAATCCTCCAAACCAAACACTTAGATGAACTGACATTTTTCTTGCAAAGGTTTTGCATAAGGTTGATGAAGTACTCACACAGTGCAGTATGCTCCAGGTAAACAGTTGGAAGTAGCTGATTTTTTATCACATAGCCCACTTCAGACAAGGGGGGAAGGACAAAAGTTGGAACAAGAAGTGGAAGCTTTTGTGAATTCATTTTTTTCTCATTTTCCTGTCACTGATCAGTTCATGTTGAATATCAGGAAAGCGCAGGCAGGAGACCCGGTTTGCCAAAAGTTAAAAGAATTTAGCTTGTTAGGTTGGCCATCTAGGAATGAGGTCCCAGAATGCATCTTGCACTATTTTCAGTACAGACACAAAATAACTTATGACCATGACCACACATTCCTTTTGAAAGGAACAAGATTAATAATTCCTGGGCCCCTTCAGTTAAAATGTTTGCATTGTATCCACAGGTCATCTGGATATAGTAAAGTGTAGGGAATGGGCAAAAATGTCAGTTTGGTAACTTGGTTTATCCTCACAGCTAGAAAATTTAATTCGTAACTGTCCAGAGTACATCCAGGAAAGGCAGAATCCAAGGCAGNTGGTTTATCCTCACAGCTAGAAAATTTAATTCGTAACTGTCCAGAGTACATCCAGGAAAGGCAGAATCCAAGGCAACCATTTTTGCAGACAGACCCTCACATCCCTGGCAGGTCATAGGATTGGTACCTCATAGTCACAGACAACTATTCAAGATTTTTTGAAATCATTTCTGTGACCCGCATGACATACACGGTAGTAATAGCCATGCTGAAGGAACGTTGTGCTCATTTTGGCATTCCTGAAGTTCTGCGAGCTGATAGTTGCTCCCAGGTTTTGTCGCAAAACTTCAGAATCTTTGCCAGAGACTATAATGTTCAGGTTATTACATCGTCCCCTTACTACTCTCAGTCAAATGGATGTATAGAGGTTGCTGTTAAGATAGCCAAAAATCTTCTAAAAAAAAATCAGGACATTTGTGGAGCTCTTCTATCTTACTGAAGTAAACCATTGGAAAATGGGTTTAGTCCAGCTGAGTTGCTCATGAATCATAGGTTGCGATCTACTCTTCTTCTTATACCAGCTATGTTGGATCATACAGTACTGCCGGCAATAGTACAGAACCGGGAATACCTGCAAGGGGTTAAACAGGCAGCTCAGTACAACAAGAGGCATGAAATTAATAAATTAGAGTACTTAAATGAGGGTGACACAGTTTAGGTTACAGACTTGAGGAACTGTGGGCAAGTAGTGAAAGTTGGATCACAGCCACACTCTTATATTGTAAACACTCAGAAGGGCAGTTACAGGCGAAACAGGTGGTTGCTCATTCCAGGACCCTTTGCACGAGAGGATCCAAGGTTTGAAAGAGGTTATGTCAGGGCAGAGAATGGAGGAAACAAAGTTGATATAGGCATGAGGGCAGAGCGAGTAGAGACAGACAGGAGGACAGTGCACAATGAGGCAGAAGAAGATATATTATCTGACAGTACAGAGTTGCCACAAATGAAGGGAAGGGACCAGTTAGAAGGGCAGGGAGATGAGGCTGCTTGGCAGGGTGAGGGAGATATATCAGAAAGGGAAATATCGAAATCCTGATAAATGATTCAAAGGATTTTCAAAAGCTGGCATATTTAATAAAGGAGGCAGAAATGAACTGTCTAGCTGTAGCCAAGGGTTGAAAGGATTTACAGAGGCAGAAAGATGCTTCAGCAGGCAGGCAAGTATGGATAGACAAAAAAGAGGCACTCGGAAGCCTGCATGGTTGAGAGACTTTGTAAGTTAGATTGTTTGTGAGTTTGTGCATTGTAAACCCTTTGTTGAGTACATGTTAATTATGTTAAAGATGGAGTCATGTATATTGTTATAATTTGTTTGGTTACAATGTTTGTCCGCCAGCTTGTTGGCAAAGGCAACCCAGAAATACGAAAGGGAAGATGTTGTGTTTAGAAGTAAGGTTGGCAATGGTGACCGGAAGTGTTGTCATCTATGAGAGGAGCCAGCATGGCTAGCGAGTGTGTTGTACCTATGTGGTGAGCTGAATAAAGCATTATAACAGAACATCAACCATTCAAGAAAGTGGCCAGTGTCCTTGACGTAGGATGAAAGCTGCTGCTGATGTCACATCACACTCTACCAACATCCCCACTCATCTGGACTATCGGCCATATAATATTACCTCAAACAAATACACCCACACAGCAAACATTCTACAGCATACCTTGTTGAACTTGTCCGGTTAACACTCTGCAACACACACACTACCTTCAGGTCAAAGGCACAACGATACCCATCCTAAGCCAATATGTTTATGAGCAGGTTTAAGAAAACTTCCTCAGTCACCAACCAACCCAAAAACACTGCAGGGTGTGTTTCATTGACGACATCTTCATAATATGGACTTCACTGAAGACTGTCAATTCACTTTCTGAACAACTTGAAGTTTGTCGTTTCCTTTTCTCTCTCTCTCTCTTCTCTCTCATCTATCTCTCTCTCTCTCTCTTTTTCTGAACAGACTTTTTCCTCTGCATTGCTCAACGCTCGCAGCAGATTCGATTCGATCAGATTCTAAACTTTTGTAATAAATAACTGTGTCTGAATTTGTCATCCATAATTGAAACGTGAGTTTAATTTTAAAATATGTACCTATTAAATTTGTATTCAGACGTGATGGCAGGGTGGTTACGACTTCGGAGTTGACAAAATTGACTGCATGAATAATTGCTTCATCTCTAGTGTTTATTTTTTTTTTCNGGTGGTTACGACTTCGGAGTTGACAAAATTGACTGCATGAATAATTGCTTCATCTCTAGTGTTTATTTTTTTTTTCAGCTAAAAATACTTATGATTATCAAATAAAGTTTGTACACATATTTCAGACTACCTAGTTTTAAGTTACAAAGTTNCAGCTAAAAATACTTATGATTATCAAATAAAGTTTGTACACATATTTCAGACTACCTAGTTTTAAGTTACAAAGTTATGATAAATGTGTATTTTACTTCAGGTGTAAATATATTTCAATGTGTGTCTTTTTTATTGGCCGGTGACGTGAAATTCTTATGAAATGGCCATTCCGGAATCATTACGTTGGTTACATGTGTGAATGTGACTTTTGGGTGTACGAAGTTTGTTTCTAGCCGTGAACGACATTTATTCAAGGTAATTATTTAAAGATCACATCTGATTATACATCACAACTTTGTAACTTTCCTCTATGTGCCTGAAATTTGTTTACGTAACCTGCTTACAAGTTTCAGTGACTTGAATATTTACCAAAGCCTAAATAAATTTCTCAAAAGCGCTAACACCTAGTTATGGACAAAAAATGGTGATAATTAACAATATATGCTGAAAACTATGAAGGAAATAAAAATCACAATATTAGTGCGTGTGCATGAGTACCACGAGATTGTTGACATGAGTTGTTTGTCACCCTTAAAGTTAAATAATAAATTAAGCAACACTAGTTATGCGCTTCAATTTCTTCTTTTTTTGTTGTACTGGATGCTCGTTTGTTTTAATATTTATTCTGGTTAAGGCTGTCCTTTCATTGAAGTAATATAACGTCTATGGTTCCCTTTTATCTACCCAGTTAAACAGTACCATTATAATACAGACACCATTAAGAGTCATAAATCCGAACTAAATACTGTAAAAAATAGGGAACATTTATTATGTTCTGTTCTTTGAAATATGGCAGTTTTGACGTCACATTGTATTGTAATTGTTTACATGTAACGGAAGAATATGTTATAAATACCCGGAAGTAGAACTTAAGCAGGCCTTCAGAAATGTGTGAAGTAACCATGAATGGACTATAAATAACCCTTCTGACACTTTTGTCCATTATCAGATAAATGTCATAGAATAAACTACATGGCACACACTTGCATTTTAGTGGATATTNCTGACACTTTTGTCCATTATCAGATAAATGTCATAGAATAAACTACATGGCACACACTTGCATTTTAGTGGATATCGTTAGTCTATCATGCTGTGCCATTTCTTAAAGTTTTTGTTTATTTTCAATGTACCATATTGTTGATATTTTACAAAATACTTATTTAAAAATTAACAGAGATGTACCTCTACTTTATCTTGCTGTGATTTAGGTTTCTCTTCTTCCACCATACTGGAAATAAGACTAAACACATACGTATAGTTCTTGTCTGATAAATTGAACTACTGATTATGGCAATAAACTCGCAGTTCAGCCCACTTTAGCAGTGATCTTTACTATACTGACTGTAATGTCACATGGACTTCCTTATGCCATGTGTTGATTCACCATACCATGTTTTAATGGGCTGCCAGCCTTATCAAACGATGCTTCTTTTCACCACGCTTCAGTGGGCAAGCACCTTTATTCAAGATCACTAAGCTGAAATATTTTAACTGCGAATGTCTTCAAAAAGGTTTTACCATATTGGTGACACTAGAATTGTTGTTCATTTAGAGTATTTTGAACAGAGCTGATAACTGTAAGACTGCCACCAATTCAGTCAATCAAAATATCATCTCATGAACTGTTTACTTATATTTCATCATTGAAAGACCATTAGTCTCTCTGAGGTGTTTTGAGTTATTGGTANCATCTCATGAACTGTTTACTTATATTTCATCATTGAAAGACCATTAGTCTCTCTGAGGTGTTTTGAGTTATTGGTAATGAAAAAAAATGAAAGCACAGATTTTAACCTTGTATTTAAATTTATATTTATTTACACATNCTGACACTTTTGTCCATTATCAGATAAATGTCATAGAATAAACTACATGGCACACACTTGCATTTTAGTGGATATTGTTAGTCTATCATGCTGTGCCATTTCTTAAAGTGTTTGTTTATTTTCAATGTACCATATTGTTGATACTTTACAAAATACTTATTTAAAAATTAACAGAGATGTACCTCTACTTTATCTTGCTGTGATTTAGGTTTCTCTTCTTCCACCATACTGGAAATAAGACTAAACACATACGTATAGTTCTTGTCTGATAAATTGAACTACTGATTATGGCAATAAACTCGCAGTTCAGCCCACTTTAGCAGTGATTTTTACTATACTGACTGTAATGTCACATGGACTTCCTTATGCCATGTGTTGATTCACCATACCATGTTTTAATGGGCTGCCAGCCTTATCAAATGATGCTTCTTTTCACCACGCTTCAGTGGGCAAGCACCTTTATTCAAGATCACTAAGCTGAAATATTTTAACTGCGAATGTCTTCAAAAAGGTTTTACCATATTGGTGACACTAGAATTGTTGTACATTTAGAGTATTTTGAACAGAGCTGATAACTGTAAGACTGCCACCAATTCAGTCAATCAAAATACCATCTCATGAACTGTTTACTTATATTTCATCATTGAAAGACCATTAGTCTCTCTGAGGTGTTTTGAGTTATTGGTAATGAAAAAAAATGAAAGCACAGATTTTAACCTTGTATTTAAATTTATATTTATTTACACATTTCCTCAAAGCATTGCAACATGGTCATCAGACATTATTTTCACAGACAGTCCGGGAGCTCATAGCACCTACCAGTCAGCCTACCCGTATTCCTCCCGGTCAGATTACCTCAGCGACTGTGATCAAGGTGCACCCTCCAGCTACAAGCTCAGGAGGTGGGAACTGGACCATGGCTCATCGTGGGGGTCGGGTCAGTTCTACGGCAGCTTCCCGGGCTCGCAACGGTTCGGCGGGACCCCAGCAGCAACGGGTGGTGGTCTCATCTCCAGAATCACCGACAAGTGAGGAGTCGTCTCCTTCGCCATCTCCCGAGTCAGAGATCAAGAAGCAGCTCACCTTGCAGCAGCGTACTGCGACGCTGAGAAAGGGGGCTAGCAGAGGGGCTTCTCTGCCCTCGTCCGGGGATAAGCCCAGCAGTGGCCGGGACCTCCTGAGTCCTGGAGACATCCAGGAAGGAGAACTGGATGACCAACAACAGATCCAGACCCCTACTTCATCAACTACGACTGAAGACTCGAGGAAAGAAACTGCCGGACGCGAAGCAGACGGGGAGGCTAGTGATGATGAGAAAGAGGGCATGGAAGATGTCATCCACACGACCACCGAAGAGGAGTAGAGAAGTAGTAATTTAACTAATGTTCAAACATCATGGCCCCTAAAGTCTACAGTGTACTTGTGCACCATGTGTTCAAGTACACAAAAACTATCTAGCATTTTGTTAGATTAGAATAAAAAATATTTCCATAATTTATGTTAAAACTGTTTGTTTTCACCAACATGAAAAACAAAAATATTACCACACATCAATTAATTTATCTTTTTTTATATAGGACTGTCATGTGCACAAAAACTAAGATTAATATATTTTTTGTTTTTCCCAAAATGCTTTTAATGTTAGACATCTGTGATGAAACTAAAAAATTCTAAGTCAATATATCACTTCAGTAGTGTTAGCATAATTGTAAAAGATCTACAACTTTATGTTACAAATTAGAGAAAGGCATAATTAAAGAAAAGAAATGCATCATATTCTTCTGCAAATATTTTTAATTTAACGTATAACAACTAAGTACCCTTGGTGTCCTATACCTACTGTTGTCTCTTCAGGCCAGTGTTACTTATTGTCTGTGAATATAGCAAATAATNGTACCCTTGGTGTCCTATACCTACTGTTGTCTCTTCAGGCCAGTGTTACTTATTGTCTGTGAATATAGCAAATAAGAAACCACCCGGGACAACATTTCTATTGGATAGGTCAGTGTGTATTAATCAGTACTCAGAATAAACAGTATGGGTTGTATTCAGAGTAGCATTTTAAACACCATCATCTTCAAGACCTTCATATGTCCAAGTTCATTCCCATCGTTAACAGCAGTATTTAGAAAATGACAGTAATTTTTACTTGCCTAGAGGTTGAGAACATTTCTGTTGCATAGGACATTTTCCAATCACACTTCACCTAGAGAGACCTTGCTTTTCTGTATTAAAGTCTTAGATAGGCATGTGCAAATATTTATTTTCCATTGCAAATCAAAGTTTGAAACGAATAGTAACTATTCACGCAAATTCAAATTGAATACAAATATTTGTTTCTACTGTGCTTACAAGCCACAAAGTTTGAAAAATCAATGAAAAAGCACGGCTACAATATACAATGCAATAAAAACCACACGTTTTACCTCATAATTTTTCTACAGAACCTTCTAACTTAACCTAACCCCAAGATTTATCGAGTTGCTAATTCTTTAGCTAAATTAATCCAAGATAGTAAGTGAAGTTAAACATACCTATATTGGATGGGGACACTTAACATTTAAGTTGATTTGTTTACATGTGCTTCAGAATGCCTGTCAGCCAAAATTAGGTAACAAATTCCTGGTAACCCATTCTGAAAAAACATTTGTTGCTTAGACCAAAAATGAGCAATATTCTCAATAAGATTCTTCTGTAAAGAAATTCCAAACTGGGCTACTTCTTTTCCTTTTGAAGGACACTTCTTTATTACGTGATTCTTCTGCATTGTCTTTGTTTTTATCAATTTTTTATTGTAACTAATTGTAACAGGTACGTCCACAGAACAAATAACATACAAGGCAACTTGTATTGATCATGGCCAATGTTACGGCGGCCAGATACTGCATTCTCTGGTCGACTCGACCATTACACTGTGTTGGAATCGACGGTATTGATACATTGCTTTGCAGATTTTGATATTCTATCACTCTGCAGAAAATAATGTACGTGCAATGTGCACTAATTTTTTGTTACACGTGGTTCAATGATTTTAAGCTTTACATTATGAGAATAGTAAATTTGATTCTGAAGTACAATTAAAAGTTAAAAAATTTTAACTTCAATTATACTATTGAAGCATTGCACATGCCTAGACTGGTAAACTGTAATACCCTCACATAGAGAAACCACAATAATTAAATTACAAAGAACAGAAGATGTTCCATCTCTTATACAGCTGTTATAATTTGCAAATCAGTTTGAATGCATAGTATAAAAATCTATAACGGCTATTCACAGTAAAGTGAGCACTTTTTAAAGCCCTCTCATTTGGAATAATGGTTAGTAAATGTGTTTTATTTTAGCTTTAGACGTTAACTTTTGAGTGCCGTGGAATATACGCACTGTGTTTATTGCTTACATGGCAATACTTATTTAGAAAAGGTGGTTAAAGGATAAAAAAAATGGCTCAAAGAAAAAAAGTAACTAGGGCCTCAAATGTGCTCACTTTACTGTGAACAGCCTATACTTTATAAACAGTTAGACTTTCATGTAGAAAACAAGTATTTCTCCTTTTGTCACTTTCATATTGCAAAATAATGATGTTTTACACGTACTTTAATAGTGTAATTTGTGATGTTTAAAAGCACTTTATTTTGGGAAGAGGTTCAATCCCAACCACCTGCAAATTTTTTTTTATGAAAATGATTTTTTTGTGCAAACAAACTACATAATTTTATAGAATTTATCTTACATAAATCTGTTTCTTAAAAGGGTAGGTACACAACAAATATTTAACTGTCCTAATGCTCATTTACTTGTACAATCAGTGTTGTAAGGAAAATCTTATACCTTGAAACAGTTTTCAAAAATTTGGCTGGAAAACATAGCTTTTACCTTTTTTTTTTTTTTTTTTTTTTTTTTAAGGCACTTTAAATTTTATGCATGAAGCTATCGTAAGCAGTTTGATGTTGAACTTATACAATATTTTGTTGTATTTTCTGGAAGATCATTGTGCAGTAGGGTTACCAAAATTTTCAGATTTGCTGTAAATGACACTTCCGAGAACTCGACACACATCTGATCTCAATAAAATAATAAAAAAAAATTTTTTAAATACCAATACCAGTCCTAAATACTATATGTAATGTGCAAATGTCAGTATTATACATTAGTAAACATTTTCTCTGAACAAATATAAAAACAAAATATTAATATTAGTTACAACTGTAGTCATAATTTAGTGTGATTTAAATTTGGAGTTAATCGGTTTTAAAACAGACAATAGCAACACATACTGGAAGAAAAGATACTGTACATATCTCAGCAAGTGTTACTTCCATAAACGCACTTGTTGATGAATGCCACCTGTCTGCTTCAATTGTAACTTATCCGTGACCACTGGATTAGAGCATCAGAATAAACGTACATGTAATTGTGGAAGCGGCAAACTGCTGGCACTGTTTTTATTAATGTTCAGTTTATTTTTGAAGTCTTTGATATGGGATATATGACTTCCTGTCCTATGCACACGTGGGATAATTCTTTCAGTCCCAGGATATGAAAAATCGTGTGCATTACAGGACGGTTGGCAACCCTTTTGTGCACATTTTCCCATGGTACAACACAGTAATGTACATTTGGACACAGTTCAACAGTCACCATTTCCAGACACATCAACAATATTTAAAAAATTGTGTTCAACCAATTTATCACCCATTAGTTTCGGATCACAAAAGTTTCCAATACTAACATATCATCCAATAAAAATCCAAAGGAAATATTTTCTTCTTCACTAACTGAATCAGGGAAAACTTTTTCTTCACTTGTTGCATGTTCTTGCCAATTGGCTTTCATTTGGTTTTTCTTCTTTCACTAAATTTTGTCCCTAGAAACTTGTTCTTCTTTGATTGTGTTTTTTTTCTAGTGCATTTGTCATTAGTCTGCAATGTGCCTGTTTCCTGTCCTCTCTTTTTTCAGTTTGAAGAGAAGNGTACCCTTGGTGTCCTATACCTACTGTTGTCTCTTCAGGCCAGTGTTACTTATTGTCTGTGAATATAGCAAATAATAAACCACCCGGGACAAGATTTCTATTGGATAGTTCAGTGTGTATTAATCAGTACTCAGAATAAACAGTATGGGTTGTATTCAGAGTAGCATTTTAAACACCATCATCTTCAAGACCTTCATATGTCCAAGTTCATTCCCATCGTTAACAGCAGTATTTAGAAAATGACAGTAATTTTTACTTGCCTAGAGGTTGAGAACATTTCTGTTGCATAGGACATTTTCCAATCACACTTCACCTAGAGAGACCTTGCTTTTCTGTATTAAAGTCTTAGATAGGCATGTGCAAATATTTATTTTCCATTGCAAATCAAAGTTTGAAACGAATAGTAACTATTCACGCAAATTCAAATTGAATACAAATATTTGTTTCTACTGTGCTTACAAGCCACAAAGTTTGAAAAATCAATGAAAAAGCACGGCTACAATATACAATGCAATAAAAACCACACGTTTTACCTCATAATTTTTCTACAGAACCTTCTAACTTAACCTAACCCCAAGATTTATCGAGTTGCTAATTCTTTAGCTAAATTAATCCAAGATAGTAAGTGAAGTTAAACATACCTATATTGGATGGGGACACTTAACATTTAAGTTGATTTGTTTACGTGTGCTTCAGAATGCATGTCAGCCAAAATTAGGTAACAAATTCCCGGTAACCCACTCTGAAAAAAATTTGTTGCTTAGACCAAAAATGAGCAATATTCTCAATAAGATTCTTCTGTAAAGAAATTCCAAACTGGACTACTTTTTTTTCCTTTTAAAGGACACTTCTTTATTACGTGATTCTTCTGCATTGTCTTTGTTTTTATCAATTTTTTATTGTAACTAATTGTAACAGGTACGTCAACAGAACAAATAACATACAAGGCAACTTGTATTGATCATGGCCAATGTTACGGCGGCCAGATACTGCATTCTCTGGTCGACTCGACCATTACACTGTGTTGGAATCGACGGTATTGATACATTGCTTTGCAGATTTTGATATTCTATCACTTGGCAGAAAATAATGTACGTGCAATGTGCACTAATTTTTTGTTACACGTGGTTCAATGATTTTAAGCTTTACATTATGAGAATAGTAAATTTGATTCTGAAGTACAATTAAAAGTTAAAAATTTTAACTTCAATTATACTATTGAAGCATTGCACATGCCTAGACCAGTCTAGGCACTGTAATACCCTCACATAGAGAAACCACAATTATTAAATTACAAAGAACAGAAGATGTTCCATCTCTTATACAGCTGTTATAATTTGCAAATCAGTTTGAATGCATAGTATAAAAATCTATAACGGCTATTCACAGTAAAGTGAGCACTTTTTAAAGCCCTCTCATTTGGAATAATGGTTAGTAAATGTGTTTTATTTTAGCTTTAGACGTTAACTTTCGAGTGCCGTGGAATATACGCGCTGTGTTTATTACTTACATGGCAATACTTATTTAGAAAAGGTGGTTAAAGGATAAAAAAATGGCTCAAAGAAAAAAAGTAACTAGGGCCTCAAATGTGCTCACTTTACTGTGAACAGCCTATACTTTATAAACAGTTAGACTTTCATGTAGAAAACAAGTATTTCTCCTTTTGTCACTTTCATATTGCAAAATAATGATGTTTTACACGTACTTTAATAGTGTAATTTGTGATGTTTAAAAGCACTTTATTTTGGGAAGAGGTTCAATCCCAACCACCTGCAAATTTTTTTTTATGAAAATGATTTTTTTGTGCAAACAAACTACATAATTTTATAGAATTTATCTTACATAAATCTGTTTCTTAAAAGGGTAGGTACACAACAAATATTTAACTGTCCTAATGCTCATTTACTTGTACAATCAGTGTTGTAAGGAAAATCTTATACCTTGAAACAGTTTTCAAAAATTTGGCTGGAAAACATAGCTTTT
>NQII01002037.1:339304-403963 GCA_002778355.1 Clitarchus hookeri
AGGCACTTTAAATTTTATGCATGAAGCTATCGTAAGCAGTTTGATGTTGAACTTATACAATATTTTGTTGTATTTTCTGGAAGATCATTGTGCAGTAGGGTTACCAACATTTTCAGATTTGCTGTAAAGAACACTTCCGAGAACTCGACACACATCTGATCTCAATAAAATAATCAAAAATTTCTTTTAAAAATACCAGTCCTAAATACTATATGTAATATGCAAATGTCAGTATTATACATTAGTGAACATTTTCTCTGAACAAATATAAAAACAAAATATTAATATTAGTTACAACTGTAGTCATAATTTAGTGTGATTTAAATTTGGAGTTAATCTGTTTTAAAACAGACAATAGCAACACATACTGGAAGAAAAGATACTGTACATATCTCAGCAAGTGTTACTTCCATAAACGCACTTGTTGATGAATGCCACCTGTCTGCTTCAATTGTAACTTATCTGTGACCACTGGATTAGAGCATCAGAATAAATGTACATGTAATTGTGGAAGCGGCAAACTGCTGGCACTGTTTTTATTAATGTTCAGTTTATTTTTGAAGTCTTTGATATGGGATATATGACTTCCTGTCCTATGCACACGTGGGATAATTCTTTCAGTCCCAGGATATGAAAAATCATGTGCATTACAGGACAGTTGGCAACCCTTTTGTGCACATTTTCCCATGGTACAACACAGTAATGTACATTTGGACACAGTTCAACAGTCACCATTTCCAGACACATCAACAATATTTAAAAAATTGTGTTCAACCAATTTATCACCCATTAGTTTCGGATCACAAAAGTTTCCAATACTAACATATCATCCAATAAAAATCCAAAGGAAATATTTTCTTCTTCACGAACTGAATCAGGGCAAACTTTTTCTTCACTTGTTGCATGTTCTTGCCAATTGGCTTTCATTCGGTTTTTCTTCTTTCACTAAATTTTGTCCCTAGAAACTTGTTCTTCTTTGATTGTGTTTTTTTCTAGTGCATTTGTCATTAGTCTGCAATGTGCCTGTTTCCTGTCCTCTCTTTTTTCAGTTTGAAGAGAAGNTTTTTTTCTAGTGCATTTGTCATTAGTCTGCAATGTGCCTGTTTCCTGTCCTCTCTTTTTTCAGTTTGAAGAGAAGTTTTTGGACAAGATAAAATTTGTGCAGGCATACTAAGTAAGGTGACATTTTCTGCAATACAAACTGGAACATGAGTGGTAGCAAAAATCGTGTCAGATGATATTAAATCAGAGGTTACTGATGCTCTTACAAGTTTTGCAAGAGTAGCTCCACGTAATTCTGTAATAGTCCTGGATGCAACTGCAACCTTATAAGTTGATGTGACTGTTTAAACAGATGATAAAACAGGTTCTTCTGATGACAGAGCACTTTTATTAGATGGTGTTAGAGGGTCACTATGGGAAAGGACCTTATCTGTGTGTTGCAAATAACTATTACTTACTTCTAAAGACTGGAATTCATCACCTCTAAAAATATTAGAATTCAAAGACCAAATTCCTGATACATGAAAGCCAAATAGATGTTTCCTGGAGTTGTGTCATTGCTAAAGGGAAGGCTTTCCCACATGATCTGTTACATAATACAGAAAACTAGGTTTTGCTGTGTCCTTGAGCACTGCAGTTTCAGCTCTAATATTTCTAGTGGTTGCAACTTGTTGCTGGTATGTGGTGAAGAAATAAGCATAAAAATCCCAATGTCTTTTGCAAGTTGCATGGCCCAAAGAGAAATGTGGCCCAATNATGTGGTGAAGAAATAAGCATAAAAATCCCAATGTCTTTTGCAAGTTGCATGGCCCAAAGAGAAATGTGGCCCAAAGAGAAATGTGGCCCAATGATGATCATGAAGAACTTATTTACCTACAGCAAATTTACAAATGGATATANTGGCCCAAAGAGAAATGTGGCCCAATGATGATCATGAAGAACTTATTTACCTACAGCAAATTTACAAATGGATATAAAACAATGCAGAAATTACCAATGTTCCATGTTCAATTGTCTCTGGTGTAAAATCAACATTATTTTTGCATGGAATATTAATTTGATTCAATAGTCAGATGTCTTCCGGATAAAATTATACCTCAGGCATGTTTACTTGAGCTTCTCTTGCAGTCATAAATGTTTAATATCACGCAGCAGCGACTGAGCTCAAAGTACATATTCAGTGGCTTCTCGCACAGAAATTGGAATATTTTAAATGAAATATTTATTTATTTCAATAGACACATCTTCTGAATAAACTGATATCCTGGAGGGGCATATACAAAACTTCCGTTGCCAAATAATGTGCAGGCACAAAGCGCCCATAACTCACAACAAGCGCCAAGTTTGATTTATTAATTACATAAGGTTGTAAAGAAACTAGTTTTAATAATCTTATTAAAACCGTCCCTGGTCTTAAAATTTACAAGTTTTTTAGAAGAAATATTACTCACTTTATAATATGACATAGGGGTTGACAAGGTTCAACTGCAGTGAAGTAGCACTGCTAGTTGCTTCACACGCGCTGGACAAGTCAGATGAGGGGTGGGCAGCCACCACCAGCTGACTATGCACAATCAATAACCTGACAGGTGCCTACAGACCACACCCATGAACAACTTGCCTCCCCTCCCCAAATCCTCCTCCCTCAGCTGACTTCGTACACGATCAATTTTGCTTTCCAGGCACGTACAACCACACCCACAGATTATTTGCATGTTCAGTTTTAATTATTTGTATGTACATAAATGCATACACAACTGCATTGGACATTAAAAATGTCTGCATAAAATGTCTCCATGTTACTACCCTTGACGAACACAATTTTTGCACCACTCTACCAAAATCAAACACACGTCGCTTCAAAACACTTCAACGTGCAAAAAATTTTCTTCTTCTTATTTTTCTAGTACTGTATATAGTATAAGTTATCAAAACAAAATGTTTTATAATTTATGATCTTCACCATAACAGTGATTATGTGGTACTTTTTTATTTATTGAGTAAACACAGCAGACATGTGTATAGGCTATTCACAGTAAGGTGAGCACTTTTGAAGGCTGGCTCATTTGGAATCATAGTCAACAAATATATTTTATTTTAGCCTTGGACGTTAACTTCTGAGTGATGTGGAATATACACACTGTGTTTATTACTTATATGGCAATATTAATTTATAAAGGTGGTTAAAGTATAAGAAATAGCTGAACAGAAAAAGTAACTAGGGCCTCAAAAGTGCTCACTTTACCGTGAACAACCTATAGTTGATGTAAACATTAAATCAATCATGTGGCAATATTTATATTGACAGGTGGTTGAAGGATACACAAACAGAAGAAAGAAGAAACTACAAGGGCTTTTAAAAATTCTCATTTTACTGCAAACAATCTACATATAGTGCAACAAGCTGGCTCTCTTTCCAATCATTTTTACCAAAAACGTGAGTCCACATAAAAAGTGCAAGTAGTCAACAATTGTCCACAAAGTCAAGCCAAAAAATTACCAACTCAGAGACCAACAAACTAAGCAGAATAAGTTGTCAAAAACAGTATTAAAAAACCAAGAGAAATCCAAGTTATAATAAAATGAGCAAAGTAAGCAAACAAGCTGGCAAAGAGCACAATGGCAGGACAAACACGTGACAGTAGTTGTGTGGGGAAACATTCGGCCCCCTCAGGAGTAGAGGGTGGGCGGAATCAAATCAAAGGTATTTATTTTCAGATATGCGCTAGATACAGTCAAGAGAAATGCAATACGCAGCAACCAAAAAAAGTGCAACANAAAATTAAATATTGAAAAGGGACTCATGCATGTATAAGTGTGCTAGCCATGTTGTAATATGCTCATTAAAGTTGAATTGAGAGATATGGAAGGTGCTTATCACTCAGCCACGACTTCTACAAAGGCCAACCGGGTGAAGTGAGATGGAGTTGGAATGATGACTGAATACAAGAGAGGTGCAAATAGGAGTACTCAAAAAAACCTGCCAGCCAATAGCAACATCCACCACATTTCCAAGTGTGAAAACTGAGTATGACTCCACCAAAACAAAATCTGAATTGACCAGGTGGGAGGATGGTATATTAGTCAAACAACTATTGTGGCCTCCATTATGCTATACAATATTACTGTCCATTATTTGGCTGAGATTGACAATTCTTTTGGGATTACAGTCAAAGCTCAAAATTATGACCNTACAATATTACTGTCCATTATTTGGCTGAGATTGACAATTCTTTTGGGATTACAGTCAAAGCTCAAAATTATGACCTTTCACAGTTCCCAGGAAAATGATTGTTATTTTGAAGAGGTTGTTGTTTGATTTTGATGGTAATGTGTGATCATATCTGCAGTTCAAAGCAATAATTTTAATCGGAACACCAACATTTTAATATATTTTTGTGCATGAATAATGTTTTATTTTCCAGCAAACCGTAAGCACATCTTGTTGGGCACAGTTTCTTAAACTGATTCGCAGCCCTGTTTTTATGCTAATTTTGATGGTAATGTACATTGCCTGCCATTTTGAGGCTCTTCTGTACTGTAAATATCTATTTACTCCACCCCTATCAGATGCAGAAAAATAATCTTAATTTCCCTTCCCCCTCTTGCTGTATCATGCAAATTTTTTTAGCTTCTGATTTTTTTTTTTATGAAAGATGCTTAGCAGCATGTTTGTGGCTATCCAAGCTAGCAATAGTGGTTTCCTAAAATTAAATTACCAGAAAAAATCTTTAAAAACAAATTAATATATAATGTTTTATTTGTAATACTGCACAATGTTTTCACCTCGCCTGTTGTCCTATTAATCTTCACATATAAGAAAAGTGTATCTGGATATGAAATTAATTAATCTATTTGTTCACAGCAGTGTCAAAGAAAGATAGTGTTTATTCCTCCTTTCAGCAATTCGGTCCAGTGTTTTTATTACACTGAAGAGCCAAAAAAAACTGGTACACCTGCCTAACATCGTGTAGGGGCCCNGGGCAGTCCACAAATCCAATCTGCGCCAATTTGAGAAAGGGTTGCACGTCTGTCACGTTTAATGATTCTCGCCAGTCGTCGTTTGTCCCATTCTTTCACTATCTTTTTCCGGCCACAGCAATGTCGAAGATGTGATGTTTTACTGGATTCCCGATATTCGCGGTACACTCGTGAAATGGTCGTACGCGAACATCTAAATGTTATCGCTACCTCGGAGATGCTATGTCCCATCCATCTCTCGTGCGCCGACTATAACACCACGTTCAAACTCACTTAAATCTTGATAACCTGCCATTGTAGCAGCAGTAACCAATCTAGCTGCCAACTGCATCGCGTTACTCTGATTGGATCCATACCTCTGTTATTTGCATACGCACGCCTATACCAGTTTTTTTTACTCTTCAGTGTATGTAGTCTTACAAAGGGTGATATCTGAGCTAGCCAAGTCTGGCGTTAACGAGAGTAACAGCAGACCAGCAGGTGCGCAAAGACAAACATTGGCGAACTTGTTGCACAGGGTGAACAGTCATGTGTTAGTGATTGATGTCTATTTTTACATCTTACCCTCTTCTTACCAGTAGTACAGGAGTCACAAAGAGAATCACAACTGTCTGCAACAAAAATAAATGCAAAAAACGTAAGTTTTTGGCATATTCCCTTCAAATTTTTTATGGTTCCCAAAATAGGGTCTTCACTTTGAGAGAATCGTTATTGCTGGAGTCCTTTTGTCAAGAGTTCACTGTAATATTTACACCCGTACTGATAGTACATACATATACAATCAACTTTTGATTCTATGACCCTGGAATTAGCAACCCTCTTGAAATAACAATTTTTTTTAAAAAGGAAATAAAAAAAATTGACATTTAAAGTAAATAGCTTGAAAAATAAGTTCATTTCATTTATTTGGTTGCGATATATTGTGATTCGGACCTGGTTCACCTTGGTGGGAGGCAAGTAGTTTAACCACTACACCACTGCAGCCCCTGAAGACATTTGAAGTATATCCTTCCAAGCCAGATGATCACATGTATGTTTTCATAATAGCAATATACATCTTCTTTGATAGAATCTGCTTTCTGAATGATTAATAATATTTCATCTAATGGTGAATAAATATGTTCATTATGATTTGTTTCTTAACGACCTTAAATAATTAATAACCCAAAACCACATTCTCTGATTTTCCCATAAAATTCCACTCGGGGTTGGTTATGCTGCACTCAGGCACAGTGCTTGCACATTATTTGATGACAAAGTAGTGTCATATATGCCTTTCCATAACATCAGTTTATTCAGGAGACTTGTGTCTATTGAAATAAAATCAGGGGTCTACTGTATAACCTGTGGTTTTGCCATGAGAGCTGTTCAAATATGACTTGTACAATTTTAACACATATAGGGTTGGTGGGTGAGTCAGAATTGATCTAAATTCAAATAACAACCCTTGTCTCAGGAACCGTGAAAGGTCTTGCAAACAAAAATTGACTGTATGCCTCAAGTTGTATAGTGTTTGTGATGAAAATGCAGGTGGATGCTTTCTGCTTTTCAAATTTTCAAAGGAGTGCAGAGCACAGGTCAGCTAGCAAACTCTCTACCATTGCAAATTAAGGGTTAGAGCAAATGATTTTGCTGGGCATCCAGCATCATTCGTAAATATGATGGAATTTTGGCCTCTGCCTCACAATTAAAGCATATGAGGCATCTAGGCAACAAAACCATAAAGGCAAAAGGACATGCCTCATATCAATGGCACTTGTGAAGTGGCTGTGATGTCACAGCAAAAGTACTACAGTAAGTGACAGGCAAAATTATCTGCAGGAGTACCATGGCATATCTTCATCTAGGGTTCTTCAGTTCAGTGATCCAAATGTGGTGTCATATGGCTTTGTTGAGCGGTGAATGATATCTGAACAAGATACAACATCTTTAGGCATTCTGCATCCTCAGGCATTAGGGTGATGGGTCTTGGGCATCTGGTACTTTTGCAATGCTGCTGTTTGGCCAGCAGTTAGCCCTTGATGGACTAGGGTAATGTTGGTTGTTATTTGGAACTGTTCTACAGGTAGTCGCAATTTCCTCTTCCGGTGATTGGGAAAATAGCTTGCAAGGGCCTCCTTCCCCGTGTTACAACTTCTCTCAGGATTAAAGGCAGACTCTTTCTTTCTAACCAGGTAGAGTGGATGGCACCAGAATATAGTGTATCAGGGCACTAGGCATCATACACAGTTGGTATCAACTCAAATGAATTACTTTCCATCCCCTTTCCTTGTTAGGGAACATGACATGGGCCGGGATTAAATTTAAATTGTGTTCACAAAAATATATCAAATGCCAGATTTCTGCTCAACATTAGTCCTAGGATGACAATTCTAGTAGTGTGTCCCACTTCAGTCAAACATACTTTCACCTGCAAGCCATCAGTCCACTGAGAGCAGGTGTTGGTATGCATGCATGCATACATACATACATGCACCCTAGGGTACGAATTAAACTTTTTTCTGAGGGGGGAAACTTTTTTTAGTCAACTCAATACTTTCGGAGATTTGCATTTTCCATCAAAGTGGCTGATATGTGGTGGCAGAAATGTGTACTAGCATACAGAATATAAATAAACTACCGTGTTATATGTTTTTAATTTGGGCATGGTGTGAAATTAAGTACACTAGTGGTGGCAAAAAAAGGTTGCACTACACCAAAGACCTCGGTTTTGTTGGTCAGTATATCTTAGTCGTCTGTAGCCTTGTGTGTTTTCCAGTCAGTACTTCCCATGTGAAGTAAGTGTCAAGCTTCGTTGTTATTATAATTTGTTTGTGGGAATGATTAGTCTCGTCAGTCAACAATTAGTACTCTTCTGTGAGGGAAATCACTTCCAAGCAAGAAAATAATTTTTTTCTGCATGAGCCAGGGAAAAAAATTTACGAGAAGGAATTTCCTGGCATCCTCCTCATTGATTCACACACTGTACACCACCCAGAATTGTTCCATTAGCAGTCTGCTGATGACAGGCATTCATATCTTCCAGGCACTGGCATACTTTTGTAGTGTATATTTAACTTGATGGTCTAAGTTATGCAACAATATCCAAAATGGTTTAAACCATTGTGAAAAAATTTTAATTTTAATTTGTTATTTATTAAAATTTATTTACAAGTTGTGTATAAGTGATGGGAGAGGGATTGCCATTTTGGTGATGCCTGAAGTGGCAGTCACTTGCCAATAGTAGTTGGAATATGGCTGAAGTAGGTAGGCATCCCTCTGGGCATTGTCCTTACAGATACACAACCACAGCTGCATGCTAAGATCCCGGTTAAAGCACTCCGTTGGGCTTATGTGGAGGTACTACACAGAAGTGGCATAGTATACCACCTGCCAGTTCTGGTACAGGTCCTGCCACTTCCCATTACTGGCAAACTGTACCGCAAGGAAGCCTCATTTTGGAAAAACACTTCCACCAACATCATCTGTTGGTTCTGGCTTTGAAGTGTGAGATAGAATAGACCATTTCAAAAAGAGGTCATAAAACTACAAGGAAGCACTTCCTTATCCTGGAAGAGGGCCCCTCACATCTAGTGTGATAGTGTGGAAAGACAGGCAAGCCACAATGGATACTTTTGTGCTGTTTCACTCCATCCCCCTCCCCTAGTTTTGAACAAGATTCAATGTCTGCATGCATGTATATACTGATACAAATAGCTGATGTTCTCCTTCACAAATGAGACATTAGACCACGAGTGGAAAGTCTCTCCATTGCAGCCAATTCTTCAACACATATGATGACCAGATCACCATGTCTAAATATGTGATCACTGGCCAATGTATTCATCTAGAGTGAGGCCCTTCATCTTAAACATTGCCAGCATACAATTACCCCCAACTCTCGATTCTAAGGCCCCTGGTATAGGAACCCTCTCGAAATAATAACCCTTTTTTTGGGAAACCATAAAACAATTTCACAATGACGACCTTCTCAAAATAATAACCCTTTTCGTAGGGACTGTGACGGGTCGTAGAATCGAGAGTTGACAGTAATGTTGGACAGCACAGTACAAAATTAAAAATATATTTCACCATTATCCTGAGAGTAGTTGGCATCAAGGACACTCCTAGTTCAGTCAGTCCTTATAAAGAGTATTGATAAGCAGTGGCAGTGATCTTAATAGTAACCTAAGTAGCTAGATGTCTACATAAAAGCTTTCATTAACCACAACTAATTTAAAGTTGTAGGTATTTTTCTAGGGATTAGTTGCCTGTAGAATATTTATAGTATGGCTCCTGATGATTCTGTGAATCTGGTAGCTGTTTCCACATGGCCACATGTTTATTGTTTGGTTTGTGAAAAGTGTGACTACGAATCACCTCAGATTGTTAATGAGATTGGAAATTCTGGACTCATTCCATAGGAGAGACAACACAAATGGTGCGGCAACCTTGGGCACCAGTGTGCACTTGAGCCTGCTGAATCTTGATAATTAGATAATGATGTTCTGCTCCTTCAGCTACTATTGGCTCAGCACAAACTACTGACAGAGTTCATAAACTTCTAGCACCTGCGTATCACATACTTGCTCAGCAATATAGAACTGTCTCTCCCATGCCCTCACAGGTGGCAAGATGCAGCTTTGAGTTGGCTTATACCACCTGTTGTTCAGGTATCAGTCTTGCTGTAATGCAGGTGTGGTTGATGGCAGTGTCAACCAAGGTAACAGATTGCCATTCATCTGACACCCAGATGAAGTGTCTGAATCCACAATGCATGTGACTGCTGTAAGTACCTAAATGTCCTCTGTGTCAGACTCAGTTCCCTGAGTGTATTGGCATGGCATAGGGAGGTGAGAACTGTATGTTTCCTGCTTCGTGCTACACTTCTTTAATTCAATGTTCCAAGTTCTAGCAGTCAGTTGGCATCATACCATAATAACATGTTGATATGTCTGTGACAGGTCATGGAATCCTTAAGACTCTGCTTCAGTCAGTCACTGGCATTTCCAGATAACACAGTGCATTGGGCTGAAAACTTCTGCTCCAGTAGCCATCTTATTGCCCAGTCCAGCTCACCTTGCTTGAGTTACATCCTTCCCGCCATGAAACTTTTATCATTGCTGCAGTCAAGGTGCTGTGCCTCCAAACAATGGAGTCAGAGCCTTTGCCCTAAAAGATTAATCAATTTATATAACACTTCACTTTGAATTATATAGGTGTGGGTGATCCAAATCATATATAATTCATGTACTTATAAAAACCAAGTTTTGAATAATGGTTACTTTGAAAATTGATTTATTGTGAGTACTGATATTTTGCACATTTCATTCTAATTTTTTTTCCCTTACATTTAGTTTTAATCCATCTTAACATGTGTTTCATTTTCAATGTAATACATTAAAATTTTGAGTAATTCATGTTCAAAAACAAAACAAAAAAATTACCATTTGTATGTTTTACATATTTTTCATGATAAACATGTAGATGAAATGAGTTCATACTACTTTTCTAATCCATTTCAAAACATTTATTCATAGTCACGTATACAACAGTAACTATAGCATATTAATTTTGTATGCAAAAAAACAAAACAAAAAAAAACACTCATCTATGAAAATAAATAACAGTTAAACAGTATATTACATTATATTTTATATTTAATTACAAATTACTTTGCTCTCAGACACAAGGTTTTTCAACTTAAAAATTAGTACTGGTACCAAATATGTACCTACAATTTATGGATATGATGAATGTTTAATCTTTTTTTGCCCCCATACTACACAAATATACAGGCAATTAAAGTTAAACTAGAGTGACTTTTGGTCAAAAACATATTTGTGAAGTTGTACTTTACAGCAGAGTATTCAATTAGTTATCTACAAAAATTTATTTATAATTATGTACAGTATACTTCTGCATATTTACAATTTAATAAACCAGTTTTCAGGTTATGGTAATTTTTTTAAGAATGCGTGTTTCCTTGTAAGGTACAACTTTAAAAAAAAAAAGCAATTTTTTTTTAAGTTAGTAAATATTATATTTTTAAAAACTGGTTAAAAATTTAATGAACTTTAGTATGTGTGCAAAATACTGTATACTTCCATGTATTTGTGAGCCGATAAATCAGTTTTTGGCTTATCTGTGCAACCCTTTTATTTAAAAAATTATGTTTTAGAAAACAGGCATGAACATATTGTAATATCCTGTTAACAGAGCAATTGAAGACCATGTGCTACCATCTCTGTACCTTCCACAAGAAGTTTTTTGACAGTATTCTAGTCTCTTCTCAAAACTAATACCTACATTGCATAAAACAATTTCCTTATTACATTCAATTATTGAATTTATTGTAAAATGTTCTTTAATTTATTTATGGTATTGTAAACATAACTTGCACTATTGAATACAACTCATTAGAAACATTTGCAATCTGTAAATTCCAAAGCTTTATGTACCCGTGAAGTTGTAATTACACTCAACGTTGTTTTTTTTAATGATATATCACGTTACTGTCTATCTAACAGTCCCAGTTGCAAAATCTTTATTTATGGCCATATATTCCAAGTCTGATTTATTCTGATAATATATTACAACAGCTATTGTTTTATAATAGTTTTAATATAGTAAGGTTAAATGTTACCACTTAAAATTGTCCAAACTGATTCATTTCTTAAGTTATAGTTAAAACTTTTCAAACTAATTAAAAAAATAACCGATAAATGCACAAAAATTATGTGCCTGATCTGGTGTACTGTATGTTGGTTGACAGCCAAAAATTTGGGCACTGTACTTTACGTGTGATTCTCAAACTGCTGCACTGTTACTAACAATAAGAAACTTGAATTTTTCCAGTCTGTTAGGTTTCTGAAGTCAACAACTTTGCTAGTGATGTATTGATATTCAATGTACTGCAAATCATCTGGTGTTTTACTTTTTTAATTTGTATGTACCTTTGAACGTTTGTAATGAACTCCTGTGGAAGAGCTCAAAAAGTTTTTAATTTGAGCATCTGCTTCCTTACAATCACGTAAATATATTTAGAATTCAGAGTATGGGTGAAGGCTGTTTTGATATTAAAACTTTGTAACAAAAAACTGAAGGAGACTGATAAAAACTGTAGACGTGCAAGGATGACTGTTCTTAAATTGAAAACGGCACAGTCAAGTAGTTCCAAAGCAATAAGAAGCTGGTGGACAATGGAAAAGTGTGAGTGCACTTCAAGTAATGTGTATGAAACTAGTTTTGAAGACAAGTTATCAGATGTGTTATTGAATTGTTAGTATATTATTAAAAAAAAGATAATGCGAAGAAACAAAATTGAGTGATACTAGTTTTTACTTTTTGTTAATAATTATTGAAAAATGCAGTAGTTATATAGGAAGATTTGNACAAAATTGAGTGATACTAGTTTTTACTTTTTGTTAATAATTATTGAAAAATGCAGTAGTTATATAGGAAGATTTGTTAATTCACCATACAGTTTTCTTAAAGTTTAGAATTTGTGTTGGTCTTTTTTTCTAGTACCGTAGAACAATGTACATAGAGATGAGCGACTTGGGGTTGAGAACTTACAGTGTCAGACAAAAAATATATCTTCCATTCATGTAACAATGACGTGTNATTAATTCACCATACAGTTTTGCTAAAGTTTAGAATTTGTGTTGGTCTTTTTTTCTAGCACCGTAGAACAATGTACATAGAGATGAGCGACTTGGGGTTGAGAACTTACAGTGTCAGACAAAAAATATATCTTCCATTCATGTAACAATGACGTGTAGCATTGGACATCGGTTATATCCCTTCTCCACACAAAAAGGCACAACTGTTGTGTGCTGGAATCAAACCTGCAACCTCCTCACCACTAATTCAGTGCCATTCTAATCTAATTACAAGGCCATTAAAATGAACAACAGTAATACACTCATATGTCTGCATTTCAAAGAAACATGAATGGATGATTGTGGTTCTTTTTTAGGTGCATGTTTCATTGTCTCCAAGCCTAATTCTTTACATTCATAAGAACTCAAAAATGGTATTTTCTTGTTACATGACTAAAAGATACATTACATTTGTCCATGTATTTTCCTTTTTGATGTAAACTGTTTCAAACAGCAATGAGCAAACCATACAGTTCTGGCATACATCTGAAGGTTGATAGAGGTCTTAACCAGTTGATAGGAACAACTGTTATGAACATCACAGAACTACTAGTTTCTTTGAGTTTATAACACCTTTGTTGTATTTTGAAAACATTGCAAAACTGAAGGAAGGAAGCATCTTATACAAAAGTTTTATCAATCTACCAATTCTCCTAATTAAAGAGGGTTGTTACTAAAGGAACAATAAAAAAAAAAAGTGAATTTTTTTTTTTCTTAAACAGAAATAATTATATTCAGGTATTGTATTGCACACTGTTTTGTGAAGGAAAAAAAACAGTTCNGAAGCATCTTATACAAAAGTTTTATCAATCTACCAATTCTCCTAATTAAAGAGGGTTGTTACTAAAGGAACAATAAAAAAAAAAAGTGAATTTTTTTTTCTTAAACAGAAATAATTATATTCAGGTATTGTATTGCACACTGTTTTGTGAAGGAAAAAAAACAGTTNTTTTTTTTTCTTAAACAGAAATAATTATATTCAGGTATTGTATTGCACACTGTTTTGTGAAGGAAAAAAAACAGTTCTCAAGAGGGTTGTCATAAGCCTCTATTTCCCCTACATAAAACTGACTTTACTGCAACAGATACCTGCGTTTAATACTTTATATTTACTGTCATCTAATTAATATTACCTAGTTTACAAAAAAAAAAAAAAAAAAGCTAGTTACTATGATGCAACCTGATGTTGCAGTCTTCTTTGGATTGGCTTTAGAGTAAAGAGAGGTTCATCTTATGTTCAGGTTCACCTGAAAGTTTAGAGCCTCCTCAGGTATCAATACATGGTTGAGGGGAACAAAGGGAGCTAGATAGTTATTGGCCCAGTAACATCGGGAATTACTAACAGAGGCACTTAGCACCCACCTTGTATGTCAATTAGCTAACCTGAGGACTATCAAAGTGAGTACAACAAGTACATTTCAGACTAAGTTGAAATTGTGTATTTTCAGACCTAAAACACATTGTAAATACTGCTGTATGCAAAACAAAAATAGACATCTGCATTAAACTATGTTGCAGACTTTTCATCAATAAAAACATAGTAACAGTTCAAAACCCCCACAGTGACATCGTAACATGCCAAATGCCTGCATGCTGGTTCAGTGGGTAGCAGCAATGGGGTATTTGATGCGGTGCTACATAGTCCATTTCAACTTTTCTGAAGCCATGCTTAATTTCTATTTTCACAATGGCCGCTATGTAACCTTCTGCCACATAATACCTAGTCATGTGAATTCCACGTGCTTAAATGTTAAATAATTTTTTTTACCATTTTTAACTGTCAGAACAATGCAGACATGAGTGAAGCGTGAGTAAAGAGATTTGGGTGGTTCTTAACATCAATATCTTGAGAGCCAATGAGGGTGAAGCGTGGTGGGCATGGAGCAGCACCGGAATGCAAGGGCAGGGAAAACAGGAGATCCTAGATAAAAACCCACCGATCAGCGGTGTTGTCCAGCACAATTCCCAAATGCGAAAATCTGGGGTAACCCCACTGGGAATTGGACCCGGTTCGCCTTGGTGGGAGGCGAGTAGTCTAACTACTACACCACCGCGGGGCCCTAGTGCAGATATGTATTTAAAAAATGTGTGTGCTATGTTTTTTTAACAATATCTTCATTGATGGGGAGGTAAAATATTTGTATGATTACTGTTCATATTCAAATTAAANTTTTCACAATGGCCGCTATGTAACCTTCTGCCACATAATACCTAGTCATGTGAATTCCACGTGCTTAAATGTTAAATAATTTTTTACCATTTTTAACTGTCAGAACAATGCAGACATGAGTGAAGCGTGAGTAAAGAGATTTGGGTGGTTCTTAACATCAATATCTTGAGAGCCAATGAGGGTGAAGCGTGGTGGGCATGGAGCAGCACCAGAATGCAAGGGCAGGGAAAACAGGAGATCCTAGATAAAAACCCACCGATCAGCGGTGTTGTCCAGCACAATTCCCAGATGCGAAAATCTGGGGTAACCCCACTGGGAATTGGACCCGGTTCGCCTTGGTGGGAGGCGAGTAGTCTAACTACTACACCACCGCGGGGCCCTAGTGCAGATATGTATTTAAAAAATGTGTGCGCTATGTTTTTTTAACAATATCTTCATTGATGGGGAGGTAAAATATTTGTATGATTACTGTTCATATTCAAATTAAATAATAAAGGGGAAACGGACTGTGGGAAAGTAAAAAGATTCTCACTTTTGTATGTGTTTTCACAAATTTGTGTTTTAGGGGGCAAACAATATTCAAGTCGCAAAATACTTTCTCTTTACTATTCCATATGCACGCTTTTATTTTGCCAATTGCCAACCAAAAGTTGATTAAATTTTTTTGAATAGGTAGGCTACCTTATCAGATTCACTATTATGTTGTCATATTTCTTCTATACTTCTTTAATGTGAAATTTTTTTCCAACAGATTTGTTTATGTGAGAGAATTTGACCTGTCTTGAAGAAAGGCTGCATTGCGATTGGTTACACGTACATATTTTTCAAGGAAGTAAAAAAAGTTCACTAACTTACTATATAACTGTGATTAATTATTCTGTGTGGAAAAGAGCAATTGAGTGACCCCCAACATACAAATGCACATAGAGCTTGTAAACCAACTCTGCAACGTAATAAAAGTAAGGGAGTGATCACACAGTCAGCCCAGCAGCATGCCTGGATATTGCTATCCATTTTCAAAACACAATAAGCGACCTAATTCTGTTCAGGCAATACATAAGTTGCAAAAAAAAAAAATTGCCATTAAAATGCCACATACATGCCTTAGGCAGCACCCTGGAGCTTTCAAATACCAATACAGGACTGACTTAACCATACTGTACTTGCAACATAAATTGGTTACAACATGTCACAAGTCAAACGTGGCAACACAATAGCTACATGTGCAACTAAAGTAGCCAACCATGTAAGATTTAAAATCACAGAAACCAGAAAACCACATATACAATTTAAAAAAATCTATTCTTACATTGCATTCAAACTCTGTTTTTATTGGTGCATGATTAATGATAGAAAAGCCAGATATAGGCCTAGCTTACATATCACATAATTCCCCAATACTTCATTAGGGTGTTCAAAATTACCTGACATTTCCCTGTTTTTTTTTTCCGGGTTTTCCAGATGAGCGACAAACATGAATATTACAAAACGTCACAGTATAAAATAAAAGTTCCACCTAAAATATATTACCTACGTCTTTAGTAGCGATTTATTCAGCAGAATTTGCAGCACTAATTGACACCACTGCAGCAGCATTCTATCCACTGAACAAGCCCATTGTTTCATTCCCTTCATTTCTCTCTCCCATGGTCTTCATTTAAACATTTCATCTTATAATTCTCTACCCAACATTTGCTTCATCATCTTCGCTCTGTTCTCGTAGTACATTCAAAACAGCTTAATATTTTTACCATTCATTTCTGCATGCATCTTTATTAAGTCTATACCATCTTTCTCTCTACTATATTTTTCTATTCTATGCTTGCTGGCCACAATCAACTCAACATGGATTGTAATCCCATTTTTTTTAAAGAAAAAAATGGGTCTTAAGTATAAAAATGGAAAGCATTATCTCATCTTGACAGAAAGCAATAGCTCATGCCTTTTTTATTTGTCTCTTTCTTTTAATATTCTACAGGAGGTAACAAAATTATGCAACATTACAAATTCACACTCAACTGTAAATACATTTTTAATGCCAGGTTAAGATTTTTGCAGAAAACACTGTCAGGCCAAACAAATTGCATGAATTAATTTTAGCACTACAAATTACATCACAGTGAGCATCTGAAATGCATACCTTGCAAGGGGAGCGCGTGTCCTGTGATGCTACAAGTAGAGTCAGTCGCAATGTTACCAAGTTAAAAAAACTAGCAAAGTAAAGAAACAGGAAAGACCATGTATATATGATCATTTGAGAATTTGCCAGTGTGCACAGAATTTTCAAAGTGTGCAGTTAAAATGAGTACCATGTCTCAAATATCTCACAACAGACACCTAAACATGGGAAACTGTGCTTCTGTTTATTACTACAGTGTGAAATTGGTTACCTAAGAACAATTACACCTCAACATAACTTTTCCCTCCACATCAGAAATTGCTTCTATTCAAGGTACTAGAGCACCAAAGTGAAGTGCTATTTTCACTCTTCAAAACACTCAAATTTTGCAAGTAGTTACTTAATGAAAGTAGGACTACGGTCAGTTTTGTAAAGGTACAAACAAAGTACGGTACTTCTTTTGCTCAACATTTATAAAATGTTCAACAAATGTCAGTATTCATATCTATGCCTATATTGTTGGTAAAGTATTGCTGTTCTGTATTTTATAAATGTTTGCTTCCTCTACAGTTGTTTATAATGGTGAAAAACTGCATTTTTGTAGATACATTTGAGTTTTGCTTTTTTAAAAGGACCAAATACAAAGGTTATGCCTTAAAATTTGTTTCTGAATTACCAACATAAATGTTTAATAATGTTTAAATTTTTTATAAAGTATCTCTTATTCTTAGTTAAAGTGTCTTATTGTAGAGCATTTTTTAATTGTGTGTTTCGTAAATCTTCCTATATCATTATAGCATATGTATCTTGATCTTTCATGTTTTATTAAAGATATGAAAATGTTAAAACATTTTCGAGTAATCCATATTGGGTAACGAGCGAAACATATTCAATTGAAATGGAAAGGTAGTAATCAATAAAACCAGTGTTGTCTTCATGAAAAATGTAACCTAGTTTTACGTGCAACATCACTGCCATAAAATATACTAAAACTGTCAGTTGTCAAGTTAACTATGGTTATACACTTCCAAAAATAGATTTATAGATACAAATTCTGATATTCAAAGAAGGTAGACATCAAATATGCCAACATGAATACATCACAGATTCAGTGCCGATTTTATATTTTAGTCACCGCAATATTTTTTCTGAGATTACTTGAAACAATACTGGCATGTTTCAAAAATACAAATGTTACACACCCCACATTTATGTCTTGTTGGATAGGTAGATTATTTTGTATTTTGATAAAAAGGAGGAAGAGAGCTTTTGTTTGATAAAATAATTGTATACAAAAAATTTACATTAACAGTTAAGTAAAGGTGTCACTCCCCACTTCTGCTTTTAAATCAGTGGAACATAATTGCAAAAAAAAAATTTTAGCTACTTTAATGGTGGTTTGCAGTAGGACACATTCATTCCTGATATGAAAAATTTATTTGCTTCTAAGTATGTAATAAATAATACTAAAAAAAAAATTTTTTTCTTTATATGAAAAATGAAGTCAAAATCTTTCCATTGAAATAAAATGGAGAGAACAGTTCTTTTAAACAATGTTAGGGGAGGGAAAAGTAAAGTGAGGTGAGGGGCCTGTATGTTTGTTGCAGCACAATTGTTGTCTTTGACCAATCAAGTCTTAATGCATTTTTAATGCTTTTCTTTGTAGGAGTATAACTTTTAACTATGGTATTATTAACCAAGAAATTTCCAAGCATGCCTTTTATTTGTGATTGGTGGTGTATCTGCTGATCTAAGAACTCTTTTTATAAAGTACAATATTCTATTATTTGATATGTTTGTCTTGTAATATTGTGCAGCAGAGTGATCAGAAACATGATGTTATGTTTTCATGCTTTACAATTGTGTTCAGGACTGGTGATAATTTTCCATTCCAAAATTAGCATGGTAGTTTGAAAGAAGTGACAGTAGAAAGAACAATTTCACTTTCTGCAGAAATTATTAATTTTGCAAACTTAAATTTGTACGGTTCCCTAAAAGTAGCACATTGTTTATTAACACGTAAAACTTTTTATCGCAGTTAAAGTGTTAGACAACATATTTATTACTTAAGCTAGCAATCTTTGTTTTCACTTCCTCCCAAAAAGTAAAACTTGGATTTAAATTAAGAGCTACAACTATTAGCTAGTTTGTGATACTGAGAATGTGAAGGCAGACAACAAATTGCTGGATTATGTGGGAACTGTTAGGGCAAAGTCACAAAATGAAGACTAACATTCAATATTTTGTAAGTTGCTGCATAGATTTAAAAAGGAAAGGTGTCACTGCCTTCCAGGTTTTGGGACACTGATGCTTGCCTGCAGACATCTATTGTATTGCGTTCAGGCAACAGTAATTGAAGTTACTACACACCATTTTGTTCTTATTGAACGATGCTGTATCTAGCGTGTCTCCATTACACGTCCTCCCCCGGTCCTGTCCTGACCTCGACTCCTGGATACGACCTCCTTCTCTTTTTATTGAAACACACACATAAACAACATAGAATTACATAATACCCTGAATAACCACTTACCGATTATACAAGATTTTCTAGAATAGTTAGCTAAACATTCTTCCCTAGGATATAAGATGTAATCACACTTTGAACCAGGTTTACCATAACCTAGAATTACATAATACCCTGCTGTTCCTATATGCATTACAATAATTTCACCCTCAGGTTTTCCAATAATATTTCAATAATCTTTCATCCATACAGGTATAGTCTTTACTCTGCTAGATTTCCGTAATATAGGTTTATTTACACCTGCACCATTCCTGTTTAGATTGTCCCAGCCGAACAATTCCAGTTCATTATCAGACTCCTCATGCCCTTCTGATCTGCTTTCCTACCTCGACATCATCTGTTGCTATTGCTTTACCTTCATCTTATCCCTGTGTACTATTCATACTTAGGATCAGCAATTAAAATTAATTGTTAAAAAAAGTGGGTAATTTTTAACTTATTAATTTTAAAAGTAATTAACTTTTAATTGTTAAAATATCTGGTTAACGATTAAAACTAATGTAAGTTAACTTTGTAATCGCCTGGAGGACAAAGATGACAATGAAACATATGCAAATGCCATTAATATCTTGACAAACTTAGGCAATGTATTTGATGGCCGATGAGTTGCACACCACGATATACAGATCAATACACTGACAATGTACTGAATTGAAGATTATAGTTTGTCACAAGATAGGCGAGATGCCACCATCAATGTGATTTTGTATTTATGTTTTGAATAAACATTGTCGAAAAACTTTTTCGAGACTTTATTATAACTCTAAATTTTTTGTTGTTCTTTAACTTTTAACTTTAATCAGTTAATTTTGTTTTAACTTAAACTTTAATCAGTTAATTTGCATGAATTGTAACTTTGAACTTTAATCAGTTAACTTTTCTTACTTTAACTTTAATCAGTTTGATTATTTTGTTAACTTTTCCAAGTATGGTATTATTTTTGCCTCGTCATTGAAATCTCAACTACCCCCTCTTAATCTATTTTCTCCATAACCACTATTCTGGCTCACTGGTATTTCCACGAGCCTCTTCTGGGGGGCTGGAACCAAATGATGGTGGTTACATCTGTACGTGCTACCTCATGACTTAACGTGATATGATCTGGGAAGCCGTAGTTCCATACGTGTGCTCACCACCACACCATATTTTTTTAGATCTATAGCCCATACGCTGTCCCCTTTCTGGAATGGAGAAAGTTCCTACACTCTGTGGTGTTGATTGCACCACTGCAATTAGTATTCTTTTTGCCATTCCACGTGCTTCCTCAGAGCAGTAGGGTCTTTTGCCTGCTTTATATTCAAGGAAGATACTGAAGTGCAAACTTTTTTCCCCAGCATATCTCTAAGGGTGAAACCCCACAATTCAGAGGTGTACTATGATGAACTAGTAAAGCCTCAGAAATATCTCCCCCTTTGGCCAGAAGTGTCTTAGCAGTTTCAACAGCTGCCTCAGCACATCCATTGAACTGGCTATAATATGGGCTACTGGTGTTGTGAAGAAATCCATATTCCTGAGCAAACTGTGTGAGAACACCCTTAAACTGTGTGAGAACACCCTTAAACTGTGGACCATTATCAGTCCTTACTATAATGCCTTTACACTATTGCACAATGACTGTTAGTATTCAATTCAATTAACTGAAAATATTTAGAATAGTAATCAGTCATAACCAGGTACCATGTGCCTTGACATTTCATTAAGTCCACTCCCACTTTTGCCACGGGTAGTCAAGAATTTCTTCTGCAACGACGGGCTCTGTAGCATTAGTACAGTGTTCCACACAAACTGGGCATGTTTGAATGAGGTTTTGCAGCTGTGTACTTAGTCTCAGCCATCAGACAGCTTCGTGAGCTCGAGCCCTATACCTCCCAGATTACCTCTGTGGAGTTGCTGTAAAACGTACTCTGCAGTTTTTCTGGAATAATTAACCAAGTACCCTTTCAGAAATCCTTCACTCATTGATATGTCCCAGCAATACCGATGATATGGTTTCAGCCGTACAGGAACTTTATTCTTTCTTGGCCACTGGCCGTCAGTATACTCCCTCAATTTCATACATACTGAGTCCATTAGTTGCTGTTGTTTGATCTGCTCCAGGATTGTTTCAGCGACTGATAGATGGTTTACAATCATATTAACATGCTCCGTAGTGTCTGTAAACAACTCATCAAGTATACTGGCTTCCTGAATAGGGTTTCTTGACCGGCAATCTGCTACAACCAACACTGCTTCCCTGGTGTATTTACTACATAATTATATTTCATGAGGTGGATTCTAAACCGTTGAAGCCTAGGAGACTATTCATAAATACTTTGATATTAATATCTGGATTAACAGCTTGTGGTCTGTCTCTAGGATAATTTTTTTCAGACAGAGGATATATTCCTGCAGCTTCTCACATACCCATGTTAATGCTAATGCCTCATTCTCAATTTGAGCGTAGTGACATTCAACTTTGGACAAAACCCTGGATCCATAACAATCTCCCTGGTTTTGTCTGCATTTTGTTGGAACAATGCAAATCCCAGCCCATATGATGAACTCTCTGGACTAACAATCAACTGCATCCCTTTAACTGTGTAATAAGACCTTTGGCCTTCCTTCAAGAGCTTCTTTAGTGGCTGCAATAAGTGAGACCGGTTTCGGATGAAACGACTGACATAGTTGACCATCCCTAGAAAAGTAACAATTCCTGCTTATTTGCCGGTGCAGTAATCTCAACAATGTCATTAAATATATTAGATTCCACTCTTATACCCTTCGCTAAAATTTTATCACCTAAAAATTTAACTTTATCCACCTCAAACACACTCTTCGACCTATTGATGGTGATACCATTTGCATCATACTTGTCTAATATCTGACACAAGGTTTTATCATGTTCTACAAAATTTTCTCCAAACACCAGCACATCATCAACATGACAGACCACATTAGCGATGCCTTCGAGCACCTGGGCAGTTTTGGAACTGAAATACTCTGGGGTACAATTCAATCCAAATGGGAGTCTTTTATACATAAACTGACCAAATGGTGTAACGAGTTATCAATTTCTGGCTGTCTTTACTCAGGTGAACCTGATAAAATCCAAGTTAGCATCAAGTTTGCTAAAGATCTTAGCACCTTTAAGCTAAGACAATGTATAGTGGATTCTGTGAATAGGGAACACTGGGTATTGAACATACCTGTTTAATTCTATTAAATCACCACAAATTCTCACCCCCTCTCCTTTGGCCATTACCACCATTGAAGCACAGTATTCTGTGGGAGGCGTGGTGACATCCAGTTGGATCATCCTCTCCAGTTCCTGTTTCACTTTGCTTAACTTTGATAATGGAACTATTCTTTGAGTTTTCAATGCAAATGGTTTACCATCTGGTTGAAGGTGAATTTCCATGTTCCTTCCCGATTTAGCTGACCCTGAAAACAAGTTTGGAAACTCTGCTTCCACATTCACTCTCTGAACAATATGAACCAATTATAATGCCTGAAGGGAATTTTTACCCAGTAAGGGATTAAGTAATTTGTTAATGAAGTACACTTTCACCAGTTTCTTGCATCCTCGGTACTGGAAAGTAAAATTCTTACTACCCACTACTTCAAGAATATGTCCATCTGGTCCGCACACATTACTGACTCCGGTTTCTGGTTTTATGTTTTTTAAGTCCAATATCTCAATAGGCATACACATTATGTCAGCTCTAGTGTTAATGACAAACTCAAATGATTACTGCAGCTCTGCTATTTAGTTGTACTCGAAACTGTTTTGAATGCTGGATTTCATGCACAGCTCCTATTACAAAGTCCGATTCCTCTGTTGGTTCTCAGAATTCACAAACGTGCCAAAGATTTTTCTTGGTTTTACACATCCTAGCAAAGTGGCCTTTGCTTTCGCTGCAAGGTTTTGGGCAAGGCAATTATTTCTGACATGTGTCGGGCCACACTTCCCATAGCTGTAATTTTCTTCATTAATGAAGAACCTGTGGCTTGACAGTAGCTGGAGTCAAAACTTTGATGCGGTGATGTAGTTGAATTGAAACGAGCGCTGTCTCTTCGATTGTGACCTGTCTCTGATTGACCCCCTTTTTTTGTACGGCATTAACCTGCTGTTGATTTCCCCGCAACTGTTGTGACTGTGATGCTTGTAATTTGCCCTGACGACACATATTAATGTCTTCTTTCAAGGTTAGAGATCACTGAAGAAGCATTTTCTCACTTACTACTACTTGCATGCAGACGACGATTCTGTCACAAATAAGCTCGTCTTTCAATGCGCCATATTCATAACCTTGTGCAATGTCATATAAGGCAATAATGAACTGCTCAGTCGTTTCCCCTGGCTGTTGGATTCACAAGTTGAACAAGTACACAACAGGTTCAGTGTTGCTATCTCGTGATGCTGAAGCATAGTTGGATCAATGCACGTCAGACATACAGATACTATTAGTTTTTAAAGCATTACACAGAGTTGTAATAAGAGACAAATATAATGTTGATTTGATAGTGACAGGCTTTAAGTAAAAGAGGAGAAATTATAATTTATAGGTAATTTTTAAATTTTAACTGCCTATCCTGCAGGTTTGCACAAAGATGCTGATAATGAGTGTTACAGGCCACTATGCAACAGCTGAGGATGACTGTCTTACGCTGTCTTCACCATAATGATTTGCACTATGCCTACATTTATAAAATGTAATACAGAAGAGGACCTTCAATTATTATTATTATTGTTATTATTATTAAAAATAAGATAAAAAATGTTGTTCCTTCCAGGCAGAATACGGAGAAAGAACATAATTCATCCAAAAAGGGCATGAAATTTTTTTTGGGTTATTCTGAAAACATCTAAATTACAATATTCACATTAAAATATAAGAAAGTATTTAATTAATATTTTTTTTTTGAAGAAATTTATAAAATCCAAAAAAATTTTGACTAAGAAGTTTAGGTTACATTATTCTCTCCACCAACTAGCAACGGCATGCATAATGACTCAACATACATTTAAAAAAAAAAAAAGAGCTTGGTATTCAGCTTGCCACAAATGAATACTAATCATTACTTGAGGGAATAATTTTTTGTGCTAGAACCGAGTTTAAACTTGATACAAGCCTCCTCCAATTATTACAATTACCACAATCCATTCATGGTTACTTCACACTTTTCTGAAGCCCTGCATAAGTTGTATTTCCAGGA
This sequence comes from Clitarchus hookeri, assembly GCA_002778355.1. NCBI lineage: Eukaryota > Metazoa > Arthropoda > Insecta > Phasmatodea > Phasmatidae > Clitarchus > Clitarchus hookeri. Next base: position 363,943 of record NQII01002037.1, read on the forward strand.
TATTCCTCCACCTCATGCAAACTACGCTTAACTAAGTGTAGAAAATTACACCAAAGTAACAACACACTGAATTTGTGCGCACTTAGTAATGATGTTTTGCATGAGAACTATTTCTTACTAAGCACTACCAACACACATGTTTTCTCACTGTTTTTATTCATATTTATTATAAATGAAATATTAGAGAATTCATAAATAAAGTACAGTTAAAACTTCAATTTAACGAAAAATAAGATAATTTCATGTTAACAGAGGTATAAAACTCTTGTGATACATGGCATATTCAAGAAATAACTAAACACGTCACACATGGGGTGATATTTCAAAGGTTTGATTCAAAAAGTGTGAAGAAACCGCGAATAGACTATATTAGGCTAACTCTTGCCATTTATTACAACACATGTAAAAAGCTGTCCAGCTTTGAAATTGGTCTCTTTCCATACCAAATGGTTGTAGTGTGATCATGAGGTGAGCTTATAAGCTTGCAACTGCAATAATGTGAGTATATAAGATTAAAAATAATACACTGTAACATACAGAATATAAAAGGAAATACTTACTTTTACCCCCAAATAAGCTTTAAAATTATTTATTGTAGTAGCATAACAAAAATAAATCTTAATGGATATGCCTTAACTCAAATTTTGAGGTAATTTGTAAAAAAATCTAGCATATATGTACACTTCTGTGTTATGTCATACTGCAGTAGCCAAAGATATTCCTAGACTTTCTCTAAGTGCAGGAACCTTATAAAATTATATATTATCAAGAACTTAATAATATATAATGTTAATATGATAGAAAAAAATCATACTTCTCTAAAATTGCAGTAAAAAAAATTAAGCAGAAGGTTTTGAATTAATGCATTCAAAGGCACCCAAACAAAACCATTAATCACAAGCAAACCATTTAATTTCTCATTACACGTACAAAATGCATAATGTATGTGTTTATAAATTACCTTACTTTTATTGTAGCAGTTTATAGACAGACAAAATACACAACCATTAAGGCCTTAGCAACAAAAAAATTGGTGAGAAGTGAACACCAAAAGGTTAATACTATTCAGTTCTGTAATGCCTAAAACTATGCAGAAAATTCACTCCATAGATACTTATGTTTCACTCTAGCTCCTGACATTCTCTTTGTTAAATAATCTTCATTTAACCACTGTGTGACTTGACTATCCTCTGAACACTGAAACTGGTGAATACATATTTGATGGCATTCCTTCTTTAATACTGTATCATACTTCCATTGATAACACACTTTGTTTACTGAAATACATATGCATTTGAAATGGTAGGTCCATGAGGAAAAGTATCGCTGTTTGAATTATGTATTAAAAAATATATATATATAAACAAATTTCATGGAATAGTTTTTAAAAAATCACTCACTGCAAATAACTGCTTGAAGCATTTTTGTATACATAAAACGTAAATATATATATATATATATATGAAACAGTATTAGAGGAAGTACAGTTATTAGTTACAAAGCGACTTTGATTAAAAGATATAATGAAATATTTTATTGCCTCTCCATTACATAGAGTTAATAAAATCAGTCTGTATATGATACAAATATTCTTAAACTGCCGCTTATCTCTAGTACAGAAAAGAAGCCATTTCCTATGTGTGTAATATTATGATGTAGGCATTAATTATGTTTTAATGGTGCTAAGTAATAACAAGATAAAAAAGGTTGATGCCTAATATAAATGTCTATGTTTATTGTATATTATGTGTGAAAATGAAATGATGTCAAAATCTCAACAGTTCAAATGTGGATAGAAATTTCATACGTGGTTATAATATTTGCAAAGTTTTTACATTCAAATGAAATATAATTTCAGTGTTTAATTTTATGTAGCTTACATTTCTCTTGTTGTCTTCCCTGTTGTGTTTCAGGACTAAAATTCCAGTTTGTTGTGTAGAGCGTATTTTTTAAATATTATGGTTGGGCTAAATAGCGTGGGAATAGTAAGACGGTATTGCTAACACAATACATGTTGTTTTTTTATATTTGATATCAAAATGTTAACTTTTAATCATTATTACAGTCAAGTTAAAGGTCATTTTAAAATTAATTAATAAGAAATGTAAGATACTAAGCATTAAAATTAATTTCTCCATGTTGCTACAATTTCGGTACCCAAACCAAATGTAAGGCCTATGCTTGAGGCTGATTTAGTTCCGCCATCTCTAAGTCAATACATAACTATTGAATAAATATACAACCAATGGACTTTGTGTGCTACACTAAATGTTTTTTGATGCAAGTATTATGTAATAGTCCTGCATTATCTGCAATCAAACTAATTTCAGTCAATATTTCAAAATACCTTTCCTTACCGATTTTGCTCAACCATTGATGGATCAAATGAACTGATCTCACTATAACTGTTGTTTGTTATTAAAAAAAGGTATAACTATGTTATAAATGAACATCTCCAGTCTGTTTTCAAATAAAATATTATACCAGTAGTGTACTGTCAGGGGTGTCAACTATGTAATTTATGTGTCAAAGTTTTCAGATTTTGCCCAAAGGTAAAACTCAAAATTATCTCGTACAAAAGTTCATAACTGTAAATGTTAAGTTCACTGACACAGCTGCACAATAAATAATAATTACACTGTGAATTTTCTACAGGCAAGTGTCACTACTCGATGCACTCCTGATGATACTTATGAAACAAACGAGCCAGATTTGTGTTCAGCCACAAAATGTTAAGCACAATGTCTATTATATTAGTTTTTCAATTTTCATTGTGTTTGTCACTCAGAAGAGAAGTTGAGATGAAACTGCATGTCACTGTGTACAGTAAAATTAGTTGATTGATTATTTTAATGTATAAATCAAGCTATGTACAAAGTTATCATGTAAATAATTAATTACCATATGTTAACTGCTGCAACTGCGCAGTTTAATGACTGTCACGACCTCATGATCACAGTGTAAACAATACATGTAAACATTGTTTTTTTTTTTTGGCATGTAATTGATTTTAACACTGCCCTTAAATAGAGCTTTAAGGAGAAATGTGTGTACTGGCTATAAATTCACCAACATGCATGCATGTAAATTTATTAATGAATATTTCAAATGTTGGTAGCTATGTTTCCTATAGTATTATAAATTATTACAGGTACATATATTGCAGAATGCTGTTGAAGAAAACCACTACAGCAGAACTCTTATTTTGCATCCCATGGTTATACATTTCTTTTTTTGCACAATATTTTTTTTCAACCCTCCTGCAAATACTGTAGTATGTAATAACAATTCACCTCTATACACAGAAATCAGTCAGGAACTGGCAAGTGGATAAGTAGAGTTATTGAGATTGAACCCACTACTTCCTGAATGTGAATTGCATGTGATGCTTGCACATCTTAACATGCTTGGTTCAATCCAATTTAATTGTTAAACAATATAAATATCCTTCCAGGCAAACTTCCCTGCATTTCAATGTTTTTCTGGGATCCTTGAATTGTAAAATAAATATTCTACTGTAAGTACATTGTTTCTCTTTACTTGTTCTTACTAACACACTTTTCCAATCAATGAAAAATACATTTGCTTATAGTTTCTTGCATTTCAGAAGTTCTGCATGTCTTCAAAAAATTTTTTCACTCAAAATTACACATTATTAAAAAAAAAATGTTTTAAGTTAAATTAAGATTTATTGAAAACTTTCTACTAAATGTGATTCAGACCACAGTTTAAATCAAAATCCTTTGGGAAAGAACTTTTTATGCTCAGTAAATATCCGCACTGTTACTTTTTAAATACTACCTAGGCAGAATAAAACTTACTAAACAGGAATTACTTTCAGTACCTATGCAGTAAATATTAATTCAAAATGCTTATTACTTCTAGGCATCAGTAGGATCCAATTAAATATTACCAAAGATGAATAACCCTGACACAATAATTTAAAAAAATGTGTTTCTGTTGATAAAACCCATCAGCTGCGCTCAATTCTTATTTAATACAGTTAAAACAGAAAGTTAACAGGTGTGTAGCTTAAAACAATGGACCAAATAAAAATACATAATGTGAAACAAATTTTTTTATCAATGCACAAACTGTGATTAGGTAAATAACAAATATTATTTTAAAAACATTCATGCATTAAAATAATTGTGTATTCTACCTAAACAAACATAAAATTAAGCAAAATTATATGGTAAAACAGTTAATTTCTTTTAGGAACAAATCTTGTAAGTTGATGCATGTATATTATAATAAATTAATATAAGATGAAAACTCTTTATACACTTACTCAGTTTCTAACAGTGCATATCTCAGTGCTGTATTATGTGAAATAAATGCAGTTGACATTACTTAAAACCTTTGAAATGTTAGAAACATATGTGCATTAAAAATATGTAAAAATTAGTAAAATTTTAAAACAAAAATTAGCTTTTGATGTTGATAACCTGTGCAAAACATTTTTTTAAAAGAACACAGACTTGACTGTTGATAGTGTAAAATGTTTTTGTGGTTGTTCAGTGCACAATGCTTATTGTCAGAATCATTTTTGAGTTTTGTCTGTTGTGGCATGACTGACATAAAGTGGACAGCATAACAAAAAATGTGTATATAATTAATAAATTAGCTTGTTATGTAACGGAGTATCGCTTTGGAAGAGATTCTGGGTGTGTTATGATGCCAACCATGTTACTGTGTGTTATCGTTTCTAACACCCATTCCTGATTTGATGTTATCTCGCTTCTTGATTAATATTATGTGCACATATCATAATTAAGTATAGTTGAACATGTCTGAAATATGCGAGAAAGGCTGGGTGTCTACGGCAATGTGTGTACACGTTTGTGTGTTGAAAAAACACGCACAAACCATAGAAACATTTCTTTTTGCAGCATAAACAGAAATAAATGCCTACTGTTTATTTCTGTAATGTAGAAAAAAAAAGTATCTCATAAAAAATAGTGCAGTATCATGTACTTAGTGCATTTTACTGAAATAATTCAACTAAAATATATGTGAATGTTTGAACTTTATGAGAATAAAATTAAATGAGGTTCTTAAAAAACTGAAAAATTTTGAAGTAATTTTTTTAAAGAAGAATTAGCAACAGGACATAGGCCCATTGCCATATGAAAACATTCCTGTCAAGATTTTCCTACAAAAATGCCTGTAAAATGCTAATTACAATTTCCCATTATACGTAATAACATTTAGAAATAAAAAAATTTTTTTGTTTCCACATGTCATAGAGGCTCCATTTTCAGATCACACCAAAAACTGAAACCATAACAATTTTACGTCTGTACTATGCTTTTTGATTAACAAATGCACTTGTGACCAATTTTATAGGAAAAACTGATTAAAATAAAATTAAAGGAAAACACAAAGAATTATTTACATTTCATGCAGCCATCTTCTAAAACAAAATTTAATTTTAAACAATTTAAAAAGTTAATATAATTTGTATTTTAACACAATTTTTTTTCATTACCAGGCAGCAGAGTATGCTCCAGTTATATTTTATTGGTACGCACCACTGAAGCACCAAGTTGGTATCCAAGTGCTTCTGAACCTATCATAATTAGGAGAAACCACTGTCTTCAGAATTCCTGTACATAAGCACATGACATACAAGCCCAATAGTGACTACGTTTCTTACCAAAGCCACAGTATGGCATGGTAAAATGGTAAAAGGAATGTGGTGTAGCTGGTAAATAGTCAAACGTAACAACAATGAGCAAGGGCAATTACAAACACCACACCATGGATCTATGTTCCACAGGCAATGGAGCATGTGTGCACGTACACACGCGCACACACACATAAACTAAAAAACTTTTTATAATAAAGACAGTAAAATATAAGAGTGTCATTTTTAAGCACAAATAACTTTAAAACGCATTCTCTGTGCACGAGGCATAACATGATGACATTAACTGCTGCTCTAACTGCATGCACAGATGGAATTATGTCCTTGGCCAGCTATGATGGGGTCCGCTGGTACGCAAACCAATGATTTAATGTGGCTCTACAGGAAGAACTCTAATGGTGTGAGGTGCTGTGAACTTGGGAGTAATTCCAAAAGCTTCCCCCCCCCCCCNGTCAGCAAACCATTACAACTGAATGACTTGGCATACAGCTGATGGAACATCCTCAATCACAACAGATAAGGAGGTGTCAATGAAGAAACACTAGTGCTACAAGTTTAGCTGTTTCTGTAGCAAATAGTTGACAGCCACAAACTCGAGTGGTGTTAGGATTAGCAGGTGCCCACAGGTGGTTGTTGCAAGTGTTTGGCAAACAAGTGTGTGCGACACACACCTGATGGTCCATAACATAAAACTGGCTAAGTCTTAATTGGCATCATGTTGCTGCTGAAGTCACTGGCAGACTGTACACTGCAAGGAAAATCATCTGACACCAGATGCTGTGTCGCAGCAAACTGGTATAGGTGGTAGCCCTCATCATTCATACTGTGCCAATGCCACCCATCTTAACACATTTGTAACCAGTGCGATATGTTATCACATGTGCTGCATACTGGTGCCATTTCAAGATGTCTTACTGACTTAAAGAGTTGAAATTCTAGTATATTCCAATGTACTTAAATTACATTTTTAGTGTGACTACTGAAATTGAAAACGCGACTGTTGTGGTGTTAAACTACCGTAAACAGTGCATTTTCCTGTAGCAAAAATTTGTTCCCAAAACAGTACTTGAATGTCACAGAATTATACACTGAGGCGACAAAAGTCATGGGATACATCCTAATATCGTGTCGGACCTCCTTTTACCCGGCGAAGTGCAGCAACTCGACGTGGCATGGACTCAACAAGTAGTTGAAAGTCCCCTGCAGAAATATTGAGCCATGCTGCCTCTATAGACGTCCATAATTGCGAAAGAGTTGCCGGTACAGGAGTTTGTGCACAAACTGACTTCTCGATTATGTCCCATAAATGTTCGATGGGATTCATGTCGGGCGATCTTGGTGGCCAAATCATTCGCTGGAATTGTCCAGAAAGTTCTTCAAACCAATCGCAAACAGTTGTGACCCGGTGACATGGCGCATTGTCATCCATAAAAATTCCATCGTTGTTTGAGTACATGAAGTCCATGAATGGTTGCAAGTGGTCTCCAAGTAGCTGAACATAACCCTTTCCAGTCAATGATCGGTTCAGTTGGACCAGAGGACACCCAGTCCATTCCATGTAAAAACAGCCCTCACCATTATGGAACTACCACCAGCTTGCACAGTTCCTTGTTGACAACTTGGGTCCATGGATTCATGGGGTCTGCGCCACACTCAAACCCTACCATCACCTCTTCCAAACTGAAATTGGGGCTCATCTGACCAAGCCACGGTTTTCCAGTGATCTAGGATCCAACCGATATGGTCACGAGCCCAGGAGAGGTGCTGCAGGCAATGTCGTACTGTTAGTAAAGGCATTCGAGTCGGTCTTCTGCTGGGATAGCCCAGTACAGCCAAAGTTTGCCGCACTGTCCTAACGGACACGTCCATCTTACGTCCCACATTGATTCCTGTGGTTATTTCACGCAGTGTTGCTTGTCTGTTAACACTGATCATTCTGCGCACACGTCGTTGGTCTCTGTCATTAAGTGAAGGTGATCGGCCACTGTGTTGTCCATGGTGGGAGGTTATGCCTGAAATTAGGTATTCTCGGCACACTCTTGACACTGTGGATCTCGGAATGTTGAATTTCCTAACCATTTCCAAAATGGAATGTCCCATGCGTCGAGCTCCAACTACCATTCTGCGTTCAAAGTCTGTTAATTACTGTCGTGCGGCCATAATCACGTCAGAAACCTTTTCACATGAATCACTTGACTATAAGTGAAAGCCCAACCAATGCACTGCCCATTTATACATTTTGTACGCGATACTACTTCGATCTGTATATTTACATATTGCTATCCCACGACTTTTGTCACATCTGTATATAATCATGTACATTCAAAAAGGTTTACAAATACAACTAGGGTTACAAACTGAAAATTTTCAAATGTAGGGCGAAACTCTAAATAAATGCAGAACATATTCAAAAAATTAAGGACACATTGAAAATTTGTATTGGCAGAATCATGTTCATCATGTACTTTATAGCTTTGTATTAACTGGATTTCTTATTTAAAAACAATAACATCAGAGTATATCTATATAAAATGCAAAACCTGTCTGAAATAACAATAAAATTATATATTATTAAGCACAAAATTCTGTTAAATTTTAATTACTTATGCAGATGTCAAGTGCTTGCTGAAGCACTCGTGTGTTTATTTTTCAACAGACCTTATTTTTGAAAGAAGGGCTGAATTGATTTCCTGTAGCACACAGTGGTAAAACTCCTCACATGACACATCCTTGAAATTGAGCTTCACAAATACATATAGTTCCTTTCACTGACTCAGTCAATAAATGGTTGCTTTGATTTGTCCATTGAGCACAAATCAACAAAGAAAACACTTTCAATAGAGGCGTTGCTGTCAGGAATGGCAAAATAAAATTGACATCTTCAAAAGTTCAGAAAAGGTCTCAATGTTGCCACAGTATTGGAAAAAAGTAAGGCCACTGTTGATCCAGTGTTGTCTCTTTATCTATAACAGTACAGTATTATTAATATAGTTTTTGACAGTGCAGGATTTGTTGAACTTACTGTCATTTACCTGGACCCTTTTAGACTGTAAATATTGGAGACATGGGAGAATGTCCTCAGAAGCTGACATTCTTTAGATTTTGTAATTTTAGCCAACTGAAACACTTATTCCAAAGAATTGGTCCATTTTCCAAATATTCTATACAAATTTCATTGAAGCATGAGACATTTTCCATGAAGAGTTTACATTCTTTTTCTAGTCCATGTTCTATAAATGTACATATTCAAAGTCTGCATAGCTTTGAAAGGAATAAAATTATCTTTCAATGAAGTCAAAAAAGATGTTAATTAAATATACACTTCCATAACTGAATTTTTCTCCTTCTCAAGAGAGAAAATTTTATCATGAAAAATGTGCATGGTTGAAGAGAGGAATAAAAAAGAGAGAGAGAGAGGGAGAGAGAAAGAGAGTTCTGAAAAGTTATTTTCTTTGAAATTCCTTATGTTGAGGGCACAAACTTCTTTTCTTGAGAGAGAAAGAAGGATTTCAGAGCTAAAAACTATTGTAGAATTTGTTCTACTGCCGGATATAAGGTTAACCATCTAGTTTTGGAATGATTTAAAAGTTGATAATTAATGCCTACAGATTCACAGAAATCTTTAAGGCCCTGTGTGCAAACTGCATAAATATGAAAGTTGTTGAAAAAATTCATGGCAATGGACTCAACATCTATACGGAGTGTATCATCTTCATGTTGTAGGCAGTTCTGTAAAATGTGAGTTGGACATCTAATACCTTTAACACTTTCATTGATATCTCTTTTTAGAGTAGTACTATATACACAATTTTTTCTGTCTGGCATGCAAAGCCACTAAAGTTCACATTTGCATTATCACCACTGAACGAGATGTACCTAGAAATAAGTTTATGCTTTTTAAGAGTATCTGAAATATAGAAGGTAATAGTTTCACATGTTTCATTGAGAAATGATTCATAGTTAAGAACTAAAGTTTAATTACCACCTTCTTTATAGTAAAAAAAAATTGAATAAAAATTAGGAATAGTTTTAGTGCACCATAGTTACTTACATCTGTTCCTAGGCTAAAATATGGAACTTTAATATTAAAAGTTTTAGTTCTATTGCGTGAGGTACAACAACATTATTTATTATGACTTCTGTTTTAGTTCTTGCATCAGTTAACTTATGAGCTACATTTTCTCATTCAATTTGGTCATGCATTCCATTGAGTGATATCATTTGTGGTGGTGAACCATGTGAAAAACAATGTGGCTTCAGTGGCCTGAACTTTTTTATTTAGTGGTGAAAGTTTTGGAGTGATAAAAGACAAAATATTACTGCTGATGTGCTTGTTCTTACAATTTTCTTGTACTTTTCGCAATTTATGTACCTTTCTAAGTCGCTTACTCCTATATTAACATAAGTATCGCACACTGTTTCAATTTTGTTATGGCCACTTGTAAAGTAATGCCCTTTCCTTTAGCAGTGCACCTAGCCAACGGTTCCACACAAGGCATAGCCATTCTTCCATTAAGTCACTCATCATCCAACACTTTTCCTGACAATGAATAATTATATCACGTGGAAACAATTCTTTTGGAAGGTTTTTTTTTTTCTGTTTTAAAATAATGAATGGCGCCAATTTTCTGCCATCAGCCAGTACTGTCAACATGACAGTAACACTCAATTTTTCATTGCTGTTGTACAAACAGTTACAGTCTTTGCATCTTTTGCCTCAACCATAGCATTGTTAGGCATGTCGAAATATACTGCCGTTTCATCAGCATGGCCCATTTGTCCGTATAAATATTTGTGTCTTTTGCGCAATCCAATGACATGCTGGTGGAATGCAACAAGTTTCTCTCCAAAGTCTTTCAGGAGTATTTGTGCAAGAGACATTCTCCGCCGCAAGGAAAATCCACAACGATGCATCGTTCTGATGCACCAACCAACACTTGCCTTAAAACTTGTTTGTGGAATGTTAAGTTCCCGTGCAATTTCTTGGGCTTTCAGCCTAATCACATCTCGTGAAATCAGGACTCCTTCATTTCTTTTTTCTTTAATGAAGTTTATAACTCATTGCTCTACCTCATTGAAACTGCCATTATTTGGCCCCTTGAATGCTTTCCGTGAGCTATTTGCGTTTTTTAGACAATTCAAATCCACTCTCCAATTACACACATTACTTTCAGTCATACTGTACTTCTAAGCAGCTTGACAATTATTTGTTTGCACGACATACTTTGCCACAATTATTTTTAAGTTGGCATCATAGCTGCGCCGCAACCTTTTTGATATAGTTTTTTAAGTTGTGGCCCATTTTGCAATTTTTAAAAAAGAATTCACTTTTACAATAGTGATATGGTACTTTTGACTCCAAAATAAAAACAAGCATGTATTACACAAAATGCATAAACAAAGCACACCACCACAGAACAGAGTATAGAAGCACGCGGCAGTCAGCAGACGTGACAAAAAACGATAACTCAATGGTATGACCAGTGGACTACTAGTGCTGTCGGTTCACATTCTGCTGGTTTGCTCGCGCAGTGACCTTGCCAACATCTGACCTATTATTATTGGTGCGTCTGACTTGTTTACAAACAACATTCTCTTATCTGGTAGATGTAAGTTTGCGATTATAATGCGACCCCCGATTTTCGTTACAGCACATTTGTTAAAAACCTTTACATTATTTTCAGGTAAATGCGGTATTTATGCCAATCTTACTTATAACTGAAGTACTTATCACTGTCTTCATACTAGCAACAGTCACTAATTAGTTACACATATACAATCAAAATGTCCATCATTAACATAATTCCAAATGGCTGCCACTCACACGGAGGGAGGGGAAGGTGACGGATACAAAGGGAATATTTATAACAATAAATTGCATGAAAACAATAAAAGTGAAAAATTTTGGTACGCTTGTAAAATATAACAATTTTACTATCAAACTTTATTTTCATTTCAATACAATTCATTACAATAAAATTCTCAAAATAAATATCTTGCAAAGGACTTTGCGAATATGATAGTGTTTAGTTCTTCAGAAAATTTCTCACATTTTTGAGTACATATATAGAAAAAACCTTACAGTCACCGACTGAGATTTTTTTCTACAATAAATGTCAACAGCTGACATAATAAACATAAATAGCATTGTTTCCATATAGCATAACAATTGAGATGGAAGGGCTCATTGGTAAAATAACAACAGTGGTACTATGTTCTTGGAACAGTTAAAAAGTGACCTTCACAGCTGAGACAGAGTACAGCAATTGGTAGTCATGCTGCAGGTCCAGCTTGACTACCTGATGCACATATGACCATTGTCAATCTTCCAGTATGCTCCATATGCGAGTCAGTGGCGTAACCAGAAATTTATCAGAAGAGAGTAGGGAGGTTTTACCATGGCTTAAGTGAAGGAAGAAAGGTTATGCCGGAGTTAGTGGTGCTGACATACATGTTAATTAGGACAAATACTAAGAGAAAACTTGTTTCACAATATAATCAAATGCACCACAGTTTACATCAATTACATATTTTATTCAAATATTTTATTTATTTAGCATTTTGAGTGCTCAAAAAACAACAAGGCCTTGGTAGAGGAACACTAGAGATTATGGACATGGGGAAGGAATTGGCCAAGGCCTATTTTAAGAAACTATCCCACCATTTGCCTTGAGTGATTTAGGAAAACCAAAATCATGATCGCCAGACTAGGAATCAAACCCAAGTCCTCCTAATTGTAAGTCCAGTGTTTTACCACTGCGTGACCTCGCTCAGTCCACTGTGCCATCTCGCTCACAATTAAAGGGTTATTAATAATTTTAACACTAATTGTTGATATGTAACCTTAATAATAGTACTACTATTTTTAGAAAATTCATTATCTTTTTCTCAGAAGACCTAAGAAAGTCTTACCAAACATTATTTTCTATTTAGTTTGAGCCACAGACTCATGTGATACAGTCAGTAGTCACAAATTTTTTTGGACATTCCTGTATATATGGGATTTGCCATCCCCCTCCCATATTTTGAAGTTTTTCTACCGTTGTAACTTGAAAAAAGTAGCACTTTGCTTGTAGTTGTTTCTACTCTTAACTTAAATTATTGTTTAATTTTTATACTTAGATTCAACTTATAGTACAATTAAATATGATATTTATTTTTTATCAAAAAATGTTATTACACCATTACTTTGGACTAGGCCCCTCCTTTGACCACTGAAAATGAGCACCCTTGATTACAACATCAATCTTCAGAAAATTCCCTACAAGAAAGGTTACATTTATTTTCTTCAAGGAGTAGCCATTGTGTTTATAAGCTACAGAGGAAAGTAATTTCACACTTATGACACTGATCTAGAACAAGAGGACCCTAATAATCCTGTCAGTATGCAGTTAAAATAATTTTTTTCTGTGCTTACATAACAATAACTGCTACACCAAAATAAAGAAAACTCAAGGAGCATTAACATTTAATAAGTGCTTTAAATAAAATAAGGTAGGTACCACAAGCTGCAATTTGAAAATTCCCCCTTGAGAAAAGATGGGAAAGAAAAGTCTTGAGGAAGCCATTTAATTTTAAACAAAAGATGAAAACATGAATCTAAAATGGCTTAATTTACTGATGGAGATATAAAAAAAATCATTAAATGCTTTTCATAAGCTTTGCAAGCTCTGAACACAGTTCTACAAGACACTGAAGCTTATATTTTAATGAAAATAATGTTGGAAGCAATACACTATAAAAACAATTCTTCTTGAACAGTAGAGAGCCAAGTGCCTGCGTACTTGGTCTCATCACTTCAATGTACTTCTAAAAATATTCCATTTCAGATTCCTTTACCTGACAGGTAAACCATAATTTTTGAATAACTTCAGGTAACTTATTTTTGGTTTCATTTACTGAACTTTGAAATCATTGGTGAATTCCACCATGGTTAAATCAGGCTGCAATTAAGATGATCTAATGTGCGTGTCGCACATCTCAAATAATTTGGCAATACAACAGATAAAATAACTTCTTTTATCCTCCAAAATATTTTGTATTTGTATTTTACACTGAAGAGCCAAAAAAAACTGGTAAATCTGCCTAATATCATGTAGGGCCCCCCGAGCACGCAGATGTACCACAAGACAATCTGGCATGGACTCGACTAATGTCTGAAGGTATGCAGGAGGCAATTCACACCATGAATCCTGCAGGGCAGTCTAAAAATCCAATCTGCGCCAATTTGAGAAAGGGTTGCACGTCTGTCACGTTTAATGATTCTCGTCAGTCATAGTTTGTCCCATTCTTTCATGATCTTTTTCCTGCCGCAGCGATGTCGAAGATGTGATGTTTTACCGGATTCCCGATATTCACGGTACACTCGTGAAATGGTCATACAAGAACATCCAAATGTTATCGCTACCTCGGAGATGCTATGTGCCATCTCTCGTGCGCCGACTATAACACCACGTTCAAACTCACTTAAATCTTGATAACCTGCCATTGTAGCAGCAGTAACCGATCTAGCTGCCGACCGCATCGCGTTACTCTGATTGGTTCCATACCTCAGTTATTTGCATACGAACCCCTATACCAGTTTTTTTTAGGCTCTTCAGTGTATTTCAGAACTGAAAATACATATGAAAAGTATTTTAAATACAAAATATTTTTAAGATTCTGATGAAATACAAAATACTGTAAGTATTTAAAATACTGCCCAGCCCTTAACCAACTGGTGGTCTACTGTATCATTTCCCTCTACCTTGAGCTGAGACCTACTCTCACACTCATCATAATTATGTTTTATTAATATATCAAGTATTTAGTGATTTCCATTAACATGTAGCCTACACATTCTACTTGCCATAGTCACAACATAAAATAACATACATTGCATAGTCTAAACCTTATAAATTGTAATTACGTACTTTCTTATGCACTTTCATTTCTGGTGGCAGCAACTTCACCAAGTGGCAGGACTTCTGAATTAATGTTCCTCTGGTGCTGGTACTTGCCGACAATGACCGCTGACGTGACCAAGCTTGGCTACGGCGAAAAAGCCAACTTGATCTGCGGTGTTCCCAGAGTTGTTAAGTAAAATGTGGGTGCCCGGCGCCCCAGCTCTGCGGTGAGCTGATGAGACAGGGTCGTTCGTCGACGGCCTAGGGGCTCTGGTGAACACTCCGTCAGACACACTATGCCGAGGTTGTCGGCCACCTCGCACGCCGTACTTGATTATCAATAAAGAAACAGTGATGCTGGTTGTGAAGGTATTTATTACCCTGTTATGTACACTCAACTACACAGAAGGCACGTGGCCTGAATGGCCCGGAACTACAAGCGACCACGTGGTCTTATAACCTGAGTCTCGAGATGCACTTTTGATTTCCAATAAATAATCACGTCGCTCTCCCCCCGACACTATGCAAGTTAAATAATAAAATATATGATGATAATGATTTATGATGTTGTGGATGCGACTGGATACTATTCGACAGATGATGTCCTTGCTAGTGCTTCTGCGGCGTGGGAGAGCTTAACGTCTGTGCTCGTCCAAGTCCTGGCGATTACTGCCGCAAATGTGCGTCGGCTTCCGCCGCCTAGACGCCGCTGACGCCATGCGGTGGTACAGTGAAACATAATATACACTAAAAGATGATTATGGGATGAAAAATGATATGAACTAAATTAACACAACAAAACATAATTACAATTACACAAATACATAATAAAAATGATAATACTTATTCTAAATGTTTTCATTGCACCAGCCACAGCATTGCCAAATGTAGAATGTCACATGTCTCTGGCTGTGGCTGGGCAAATTGTCTCCTGATGACAAAACAAATTATAAATGAATTACACACTGACATTATTTACAAATACACTGACGAAATAAACTGAATAAATAATAAACACTAATGCACTCGTGCCCACAAGCCTGTCGGTGTGGTGCGTCTGGTGTGGGCATACTGCGGCAGTCAGTGGGCAAAAAGACTCGTGAACGTGCGGTTCATGTCACCGCCAACTGCCACATTTTTAATTCAGACTCCATAGATAACATAGCACTATAGACTGTGTCCATATCTCAACAGATGTACTTCTCAATCAATATATAAATTCACATTATTAGCTCGTCGTACACTATCAGCTCTCAGTCCCATTACCTTAAAATGGATATTAATTTATTTTTAGAAAATGACATGGTTTCCCAGAATAGGGTCGCTAGTGAAGAGTGATCACAATAGGTAATTTTTGAAAATTTTGGACAGAATTTGATTCACCCTTATACATAAAAATTTGCAATTTGTCACATTAAGTCCATGTTCAATAATTTCTATGAGAAAGTTACAGGTATTTTGATTAAATGTAAAATTACTTTAATGCGTGAAGTCCATTTTCAGTGGCTTCTTGCCAGAAAGTTGGAAGATCTCTGATTAAAATATTCATTTAATTCAATAAACAAAATTTAAAAATATAAAAAAACTAGATGGGTATTTTGGATTTCTTACCGTTGAAAACATTAAATAGGGCAAAGTTTCACTAAACATGAAGCCCATTTTCAGTGGCATCTTGCTGGAAAATCAAAGGATTTGTTATTTAAATGTTAATTTATTTCAATAGACACAACTCTTCTGAATAAACTGATATGTACAATACATTTGACACCTCTTTGTCATCAAATAATGAGCAAGCACAGTGCCTTAGCGCTACGTACTTGCAGCAAGAGCAAGTTGAATTTTACGGGAATACCAGAGGATGTGGTTCTGAATTATTAATTATTGAAGGTCGTAACGAAACCAATCTTAATAATCGTATTTATTTGCTGTCTCAAAAATCCTTATTTTAAATAGAATATTAATCACTTCACAAGGCAGATTTCTATCACTGATAATGNAATAGAATATTAATCACTTCACAAGGCAGATTTCTATCACTGATAATGTCTGCCACCATTATTGCTATGGTACAAATAAAGGTACATGGGCATCTGGCTTGAAGGGACAAACTTTGGCTGCTGTTTTCAGCATGACCAGAATAACTTTATTTCCACCTCCTACATGGCAGGCGAGAAGGTGAATGGTTGCCTAGCAACCAGTGTGGCATCCTCACACCCTCCCTCTTGTGGCTGGCCATGTAGGGGTCAAGGGATCCTGTGGAGGGGTTGTCGCTGTGTCTGAGCTGGAAGCATGTCCCCTCCCCTCTCTCGACTGATGCACAGTGTGTTATGAAAACAGTTGCTCAGCCACAGTTGTTGATCACCATCAAACAAGATGTACTCAAAAATGTATGGGTTGTCAACAACAATCGCAAAACCAAACCAAAAACGTAACCAAATAAGAGTTCAAAAAAATTAAGCATAATAAGTCTTCAACAAACTGAAATCAAAATCAAGAGAAATTGAAAAACTGTGCACAAATCCAAGTTGTAATAACAAACCAAAACATAAGTGGAGATATGCGAGTACTCAAAAATCAAGGTAGAGTTGAATACCTTCTTGCAGCTAGAGTTTGACGTAAACTATTTATCAAGCTCAAAAAATTTGAGCTATATCAATGTCAGGTCATTTGGCCAGCGACTGACGAGACTGTGGTTTACTGTGTACTGAAGAAAAATCATGTTATTTATTAATGAAACACACATATTTTAAAGGTAGGCATGTTCCAGTAAAAGAGTTCCCCAGAAATGTAGATATGAACAATAATTAAAAGCAAAAATAGCCTAAAACCAGGCTGCAAATCCCCCAAAGATGTGGCGCCCAACAAGACAGTTTGTTAAATGTTTGCTAGAAGATAAGAAGCTATTTATTCACAAAAAAAAATATTTTAAAAAGTAGGTGTGTTTCAGTTAAAATGATTCCTCAGAACTGCAGATATGAACACAGATCACCATCAAAATATTAGCATGAAAATCAGGCTGCAAATCGACCTAAAGATGCGGCATCCGAAGAGACAGTTTGTTAGAAAAATACAACTTTGTTCACAAATGAAACAGTATTTCAAAATGTAGGTGTGTGTGCCAGTTAAAATGATTCCTCAGAACTGCATTTATGAACACAGATTATCTTCAAAACTCTAATATTACATTTATTATAAAACTTAAGCTCGAAGCTTGAGAAATTTTTAGTAGGATGGCTCGAACTCAGCTCAAACTGAAAATACCAAGCTTGCAGACAATGTTGCCAAATCATTTTTACTGAAAATCACTAAGGACATTGCAAAATTCACCAAATTCTTACATAATCGATAGAGGGACATTTATTTCTGTCAATAGTGGCCACTTAAGAGTCGCTAATTCCCTATTTAATCAAAAGAAAAGTTATACCATTATGTTACTAAAATATATTTAAAAATCACTATTTCTAGCGACAGTTGCTAAATTGGCAACACTGCTTGTAGACCTCTAGACAGAAGGTAATGTATTCATTAGCAAGACAAGTGCGTGAAGTAAAAGTAGTCAGCAGTTGCACTGCATGGAAATACATAGCTATCTGAGGAGGAGGATGTGGGCAGTGTCAATGGGCATTGGCTAGTGCTGACTGCTTAGGGAGTGTGGTAAAGTGAAATACAAATGAAAAAATAATGTGCAGAAGCCAGAAACGAGTCGGGAGAGTCCATTATCGCTGTACAAAGGGGTGAGGTGGTTTGATTCAGTAGCAACAACGGCCGAGTAAGGTCAACCGAGAGCTGCTCCGCACGTGCATATTACCTATCGAAAAACATAAGTCTAACAGCGCGGTAGTAGAGAGTGATGTTATCAGTTTGGTATGTACAGCGCCAGCAGTGTCACGTGGTTTCTCTCCCTTCAGCGGCAGGCCCTCTGTAGAGCCCTCCCCATCACTGCCTCCCTTACCTTCCCTCTCTGAAAATTATGCGATGATTATTTTCTCATTTGAACTTTACTATATACGCTGCTTGCAATAAAACCACAATAAATGCAATGTGCAACAACCAAAAAAGGGCAACAATATTATTTTTTTGCTGATTTTCCTCAAATTTTATATTCTTTTAACCTGACATTTTCACAATTCCTCATAAATAGGTTGTAAAAGTGAGGTGGTCATAATAAATGTGGTAGCAACAGTGAGGTTCTAGTGTAGTAGGTTTTGTTCTAAAATGCATATTAATCTTGATGGTAAAAAATGCTAAATTTATGCATATTTTCACAAGATGGCAGCTAAACACAAGGTTATAGTGGGGTACAAAATCTGTTNAAAAAATGCTAAATTTATGCATATTTTCACAAGATGGCAGCTAAACACAAGGTTATAGTGGGGTACAAAATCTGTTGTTGAAAACACTTAAAAAAGAAAATAAAACTTATTTCAGATTACCCTAGTACCTTCGTACCTTTATGCCTCCCTTCCTGACTCAATGAAATGTGGACTGAAGAAGGGCAGGAAAGTAAAAAACATTGCTTGGAATTATGATTGTATTTTAGTTATTGCTTTATCCTGTTTCGTACTCTTTCTCAGAAATGAGTAATTTTCAGCCAGTTGGCCAACATATATTTATATAAGCCACACCTCTCACTACCCTAAACCACTCATAACTCCTAATAAATACAATTTTTTTTTTATTTTAATAAAATTAAAAAGTTTTTTTTATTTATTTATTGAAAAGTCCAAAAAGTATTCATAGTTGCAGTGTGAGTTTTGGATCTCAGGTGCATACTAGAATTATGCTAACATTTGTCAGAAAATGTGGGAGTGTAATGCTTATGCAAAAACATTTCATAACTTTAAATAATCCAGTAGTTAATTTCATCATGCCTAAGAAATGGCAACTCTTTAATTACAAATGTTAGGGTGTAATGGAGAAGTCAGGCATGACTACAAAAACAAAAATAATTTGGGTGTATGTTACGAAATTTAAAAATTTAAGTATAGGTATAGTGACAGTTGGAAAAAATATATCAGACAACAAGCTACGATTTTGCAGAAGGAAATAGATCAGATGGAAAATCGTAGATGNGATTTTGCAGAAGGAAATAGATCAGATGGAAAATCGTAGATGTCATCTGTTGCTTCGGTTTACGTAGCGACATCTATCGCGTACACCAGCCAAAGACGTCCCAGCATTTTTGCTGTACTAAGAAATAAACATGTTTTCTCATCCTGTTCGTGTCCTTCCTTTCTTGCGTTTTGTCTCATCACTACCGCGCCAGGAAAGCGTTTCCGACCATGCATTGCTATGTGTTTCCGATCGTCTAGGTGTACTCTATCTCGCCTGAAAGTTTGTAACCGCTCTACCGATACAACCTGTATATGATTTTGATGCCATAAAAATGAGAATATGTGAACCTGTACCACTTAGGAGAAGATGCTATTCTGTCCTTTAACTAAACAGTTTTACTTCTTCAAGAATTACTTAATATCACATAAATTTTTGTTCTAAAATGTACATAGGCCAACTACCAAGACTCACTACGGACTGAATGTATGTTTTCATGTATTTTACTTTGCTTATATTTTAAAATTAACAAAAAGTTTTTCAATAAAATACTGAAAAAATAATTTTCAGTATTTTAATTACATTTTTATGTAACACTATAGGTAAAGCATAAATGTTAAGAATCATGACTTTTCCGATAAACGTAGGAAAAAATCCAGAAAACAATATATACATATTGACATTACTAATCATGCTGAATATAAATATAATGATGGCATCATAAAATTTTCAGTAAGTACATAATATGGAACGCAATAATGGGACGGGCTGTGAAGATCAGGGAAATTGTGTGGTAAACACATAAAATTTAAGTAAAATACAGTAGGCCTATATGTTAATAGAGTTACTTAAAGCAAATTTTATAACTGAGTGATGCAAAAATCTTTAGCCAATCAGAGTTGTGGCCGGTGACTGGGATAAGCAAAATAGCATTTGTAGAATAACATTTGTGTATGTCTCAATAAATAAACCAGACAGTAAATGAGGTAAATAAGAAATAATACTCTACATAAAAAACTGTTCGCGTAAATACTAACAGGAGTTTAAATTTGAACACTTTCATTTTACGTTTAAGAAAACAAAAGTACAGTGTTTTCTGATGTCTGATGAGTCATTCAAAAGTTTTAAACAACCGTTTCTAATTTACATATATATATATTTTTAAAGTAAGAAAAGTTTACCTCACTCAAAAATTAACCGTGGTAGCAACTAAAATGAGAAAAAATTCATTGACTTTTGCTTACTTTTCACAACTCAGTGCAAACTTCCTTGTAGACATACAGCAGCGCGGTCTGTGTCGCCGGTGGCAGGCGACAATCCATTGCTGTTGTATTGCGAAAACAAAAAAGAAATTTGTTGTTCGCTACTAGCATCAGTCATGTTGCATCACATCACTCAGCGTAATTATGAAACACGCCTAACTGCGTTAAATGCGAGAAGACCTAATGTAATTAAACCTAACTTCACAATAGGTGAATTACTGGGGGTGGGTGCTCTGATGCACTAATTGGATGTCAGAAAAAGTACAATAAGGACTAACCCAAATAAAATGACAGTTAATTAAGAAGTATCAGAATAAGATTTAATCCTGTTTGGTAAGTCTTTTTTTTTGTCCTTATTCCAACGTGCAATAGCATGTCTGCACACACACACCCTGTGATTCACTTATAGTGAAGTTAGTTAGGCTAGGTTAGGTCTTCTGTATTTGACGTGGCTAGGCATCAACAGTATGCAAGCACTGCAATTTCCATGCAATATGAGACAGTGCAATCCACTAAACTAAAAACAACATCCACAATAACATACGACTATGTACAAANAGCATGTCTGCACACACACACCCTGTGATTCACTTATAGTGAAGTTAGTTAGGCTAGGTTAGGTCTTCTGTATTTGACGTGGCTAGGCATCAACAGTATGCAAGCACTGCAATTTCCATGCAATATGAGACAGTGCAATCCACTAAACTAAAAACAACATCCACAATAACATACGACTACGTACAAATCATTAAACTAATTAACTGAAAATCACTGATGTTACTCACCCGTGCAGGTGGTGGATAAACCTTCTTGATATAATATTGCTGGTNGCGAAAAAAGTGTGATAACTATATCCTTCATGAAGCATCAATTCGTAGTAATCTCATTCCCCAAACATACCAGAGGTAGGGGCATGGGGGGTGAATTTTGAGATTGCAAATGGAAATGTAGGTCATATAAGATAAAGTATTTTATTTTCCTTCCGTTCAATTATTGGTACCAGTGCAATTTGTGTGTATGTTTTGTTAAGCACAGCTAGCCGAGGATACAGCTCCACTGGTTTGCATATCAAATGGTAAGGTTATGATCTCAAGTATAAATGAAAGTGAAGTAAAAATAAAGTATTTCTTCCTACATCTCCTCACACAAAACATGTAAAATTCTCCCTCTCACAATAAACACATTATCAATTTAACTGTGCCCCCTGTTCTCAAAGATTATTTTTGGCTTTGACAACATGGGGCATTACACAAGCATTGTGAATTATCTTTATACTATACAAAATATCAACGCATCTAGGTTAGCAAAAATAGTTTGGGTCCCCATTTACTCACATCCTAGCACCATTTACTAAATTTAGCAGAGGGTGAAGTCTCCTCCATAGTTGTTACACCGCTGCAAAAGAAGAACTAAATGAGCATGACTATGTTGCAGTCAACAACAACAACAACAAACTCTACCCAAGCAGAATTGTTGGTTTCCCCACAGATGAGATACTGGTATGTATCAAAAAAGTTACAATAATGTATGTGGAAAAAACTGAATTTTTGGAAATGGCCATCTTAAGGTAAAAAGGGCATCATAATTATACAGGATGTATCAGTACAGCGGTTACAAACTTTCAGGAGAGATAGAGTACACCTCGACGATCGGAAATCACATAGCAATGCATGGTCGGAAACACTTTCCTGGCGCGGTAGTGACAACACAAAACACAAGAAAGGAAGGACACAAACAGGGTCATCTGTTGCTTCGGTTTACATAGCGACATCTATCGCGTACACCAGCCAAAGATGTCCCAGCATTTTTGCTGTACTAAGAAATAAACATGTTTTCTCACCCTGTTTGTGTTCTTCCTTTCTTGCATTTTGTGTCGTCACTACCGCGCCAGGAAAGCGTTTCCGACCATGCATTGCTATGTGATTTCCGATAGTCTAGGTGTACTCTCTCTCTCCTGAAAGTTTGTAACCGCTCTACCGATACAACCTGTATATGATTTTGATGCCATAAAAATGAGAATATGTGAACCTGTACCACTTAAAGATGCTATTCTGTCCTTTAACTAAACAGTTTTACTTCTTCAAGAATTACTTTATATCACATAAATTTTTGTTTTAAAATGTACATAGGCCAACTACCAAGACTCACTAGGGACTGAAAGTATGTTTTCATGTAATTTACTTTGCTTATATTCTAAAATTAACAAAAAGTTTTTCAATATTTTTATTACATTTTTATGTAACACTATAGGTAAAGCGTAAATGTTAAGAATCATGACTTTTCCGATAAACATAGGAAAAAATCCAGAAAACAATATATACATATTGACATTACTGCATATTGACATCATGCTGAATATAAATATAATGATGGCATCATAAAATTGTCAGTAAGTACATAATATGGAACGCAATAATGGGACGGGCTGTGAAGATCAGGGAAATTGTGTGGTAAACACATAAAATTTAAGTAAAATACAGTAGGCCCATATGTTAATAGAATTACTTAAAACAAATTTTATGACAGAGTGATGCAAAAATCTTTAGCCAATCAGAGTTGTGGCTGGTGACTGGGATAAGCAAAATAGCATTTGTAGAATAACATTTGTGTATGTCTCAATAAATAAACCAGACAGTAGATGAGGTAAATAAGAAATAATACTCTATATAAAAAACTGTTTGCGTATACTAACAGGAGTTTAAATTTAAACACTTTCATTTTACATTTAAGAAAACAAAAGTACAGTGTTTTCTGATGTCTGATGAGTCATTCAAATGTTTTAAACAACCGTTTCTAATTTACATATATATATATTTTTAAAGTAAGAAAAGTTTACCTCACTCAAAAATTAACCGTGGTAGCAACTAAAATGAGAAAAAATTCATTGACTTTTGTTTACTTTTCACAACTCAGTGCAAACTTCCTTGTAGACATACAGCAGCGCGGTCTGTGTCGCCGGTGGCAGGCGACAATCCATTGCTGTTGTATTGCGAAAACAAAAAAGGAATTTGTTGTTCGCTACCAGCATCAGTCATGTTGCATCACATCACTCAGCGTAATTATGAAACACGCCTAACTGCGTTAAATGCGAGAAGACCTAATGTAATTAAACCTAACTTCACAATAGGTGAATTACTGGGGGTGGGTGCTCTGATGCACTAATTGGATGTCAGAAAAAGTACAATAAGGACTAACCCAAATAAAATGACAGTTAATTAAGAAATATCAGAATAAGATTTAATCCTGTTTGGTAAGTCTTTTTTTTTGTCCTTATTCCAACGTGCAACAGCATGTCTGCACACACACACCCTGTGATTCACTTATAGTGAAGTTAGTTAGGCTAGGTTAGGTCTTCTGTATTTGACGTGGCTAGGCATCAACAGTATGCAAGCACTGCAATTTCCATGCAATATGAGACAGTGCAATCCACTAAACTAAAAACAACATCCACAATAACATACGACTACGTACAAATCATTAAACTAATTAACTGAAAATCACTGATGTTACTCACCCGTGCAGGTGGTGGATAAACCTTCTTGATATAATATTGCTGGCAACATACATAAAACACATTTATATTATACTGTAATGATTTAAAACTCCACACACACTCATAATTCCTCACAATAATTAGAATTNATAAAACACATTTATATTATACTGTAATGATTTAAAACTCCACACACACTCATAATTCCTCACAATAATTAGAATTAACACTTCACACTATAAAAATTACAAAGTGCTACAGATGTAATCAGCACGAACCACAATCTGTAAACACACATTCTCAACTAACTGTAAAACATACTGAATTGGCTGAACCAATTGGCAATTTCCACTTCTAATACGTCAACCACTTTCAATTGGCTTTTGTTGTCACATCATAATACCATCAACATACCACGGAGATATATTCAAATAAAGGTTCTGAATGCCTCGTACAATAGGCATATATATACATATATGTGTGTGTATATATATATGTGTGGATATATATACATATACTTTTTATACAGGGCAGAATTTCATAACCTTTCACAGAATTTCATAATTTCTATGAATGTGGCCCCAACTCAAACTTAATNTTATACAGGGCAGAATTTCATAACCTTTCACAGAATTTCATAATTTCTATGAATGTGGCCCCAACTCAAACTTAATTTAGTAATTTAAATTTTATATTTTTTCAAAACTCCCACAGCATAGCCTCCAACTTCAGAACTATCCTTATTACATTTCTTAGACCATAAACACTTGGTTACATCACTAAACAATTTTCATTAAGTAAACAGGCTAATGCAGCACTGCTTGTAAATTTATAGCGGAATATTCTCAGCTTACTTACTAACGTAAGCATTAACTTACCGGTAAAAGAAGTCACCAGCCGTTACCCCTTATCATTAGACACAGGAGAAATTTCTGTACGTTTGAACTTCAAAAGAGCAATCAAAAAAATCATGCTTAAATACACATGAAGAATTGTTCACCTTTATTTGTTACAAATAAACTAGGACGTGCATGCATAACAATTCGTCAACTTGTAAAAAAAATTAGATTTCAATTAAAAACAGCTTTACATTAATTACGCCTTAATAACGCTCAAATACAAAAACCCCACAGCTGCTGCCACTCCCAAACATGTAAATAAACCATTGCTACCACCTCAGGAGTCTCATGGAAGTGCAAAATAATATTATCAAAAGTATTAAGTCACAATAAACGCCGTATTGTAATAAATATTATTCTTTGTTTCTTTAATCCAAATGAAAAAAATAGTAAGATATAAGAGATGTTAAGAATTCAACAAACCAATACATCCACTGAAATTTAATGAAAATACGCATGCGTGAGTGACACAAATAATATAGGTCGTATTCAAAGCTGATTTAAAAATGGTCTAAACAATAGTTATGGTTTATACCGCCATACTCAGCTAAAACGACTTTTTCGTATTCAGAATGCTACGAGGTGTGTTAAAGAAATAAGACGACTGCAAATTTCGAGTGCTAAGTACAATCAATTATCGATTGTTTTTATTGTTATGATGGTACACATGTCCCAACATATGATGACTTCATCAGCCATTTTGCATTGTTAGTTTGTTTATGAGAGATATAAAGGTTAGATGTGTTTTGGTGTGCTTGGCGATTTTTTGCTATCGCAAACAATGGATCAAAGAATTTGTATTAACAACACCGTAATCATGCCACAGCTACCATATTCACCGAATGTGGCCCCCTGTGACTTGTTCCTGTCCCCAAAACTGAAGAGACCCCAGAAAAGACGGAGGTTTGCCACGATTGAGGAGATAAAAACCTGGGAGACTTCAATGCCATACCACAATGCGCATATCATGTGCTTCAAGGATTGGCAATAAGCGCTGGCACAAGTGTATCATATCTGAGGGGAATTACTTCGAAGGGGACAAAATAGATATTGATGAATACATAAATATTTATCGAGACAAAGTCACAAAATAACAAGTCACCTTATTTTTTAAACACACCTCGTATATTAGATGTGACTATTTTAGTCAGCATTTAGGTATGTANGGGGGGTAGTTTTTGGAGATTTCAACAAAGTAATTGAGTTAATAATACTTCCCACTACAGTTCATATAATGCCAATATTATTAGTTAACGAAATATCAACTTGAATATGAACTCATGCCTACTCCGAAACCTGAAACTTAACTGACAATATGTAATAAACGTTTTTTTGTAAGTACAACTTTCTTACAGGTTTTTCTGTTAGTTCGGAAGCAAAACTAGATCACGAATATTCGACATTGTTTAATTCCTTGTTTCAGAAATAAATACTAAACCATACAACTAGATACTGCACATGTTTTAACCACTCTGAAGTAATGTTATTGTCGTAAATGCTTTTATTTACATTTACTTTAATTGAAGTATTTTAAATTTTCATAATTAAAAACAATGGCACTATCTGCCTCTGCTCATTAACCTACCTAAATTTCACAATTTTTTGATGGTAATAGGATATTGTTTAAATGTCAAATTAGTCGGGGGGGGACCTGCCCCATTGCGCTCTCCCCCCACCAGAGTAATGCGCAAGCATTACTCTGGTTAAACCAGCGCCAATCAACAATGAAAGTACCCGCCACCTCTCTACTAGTACATTTCCAATTCACTAATAAAGAGCATGACTCCTATCCATCTGTCTCCTGTAGCATTTTCTATTAAATTTGATAATGCATGAAACAATTTTTTAATTCTTTCCTGTCGAAAGGGCTTTTACGGTGTCTATACCGGTTTTTCCCTTTCTCTTCTAATATATAGTTCACTATAAGTACACTTAGGGAGGTTTTCATGGCCTAAAGCTGGCCATGGCAGCCCAATCCCTCTTTGCCGCGATGCACGTCTCCTTGCATGATTCTCCCTTCCTTGTAGGCGTATGGGGCTTAGCCCTGAGATGCACTAACCTCCCGTCACTACCGCGGGCTCACATAACACTTAATTTTAGAGTAGTTAGAAAAAAAAAATGTAAAATTAGTGTAATATGTTTCTTAATCATATTATTTCTTGAAAGCGTCGTGTAAATGTTGTCCAAAATGGCTTGTTTATGTATCATACCCTATCTTCATAGTTATTTTCTGTTACCAAAACACGTTCTTGAATTCAATCCAAAAGGTTATATTTCTGTTCATGTCTTTTAATCTCATTACTCTGTTCACATCTCCCTTCAACAATTAAATAAACCCTACAGTTTATAACACCATAAAATGACGTTTACGCATATTATAAAAAGTAAATTGAAATACGAGAACGATGCCAAGCTAATTGCCATGGCGACTGACAGTTTTGCGATGTTGCCAAGACTTTTACAGAGCTTAAACTGTGACCAGTCATGGGTAAATCAGGGTCTAAAGCATAGTCTACAGATGAATAAAATCGATCTCGCTGACTTCGCACAACC
The DNA here is from genome assembly GCA_002778355.1 of Clitarchus hookeri. Lineage (NCBI taxonomy): Eukaryota > Metazoa > Arthropoda > Insecta > Phasmatodea > Phasmatidae > Clitarchus > Clitarchus hookeri. The sequence goes on from NQII01002037.1 coordinate 391,737, forward strand.
AATCACCGTGTCCCAACATTGAATGCTTTTCTGCCATTACGTCTAACAAAAATGGTGTTCATTGGATTTTAAGTTGCAGCCCTGTTTAGTAATCAAGTTCTTTGTGCTATGTTTTATTTCCTCTTACCAGTTTGTAATGCAATTTGATTAAACTAAAATTGGTAAATATTGTATTAATATAATAGTGCTTGTCATTAAAAAATTAAGATATATACAAACTCATTCGTCAGTGTTGACCATGTGACTTTGACAGATGTGTTCCATTGGTATAGGTCAATGTTGGGTAAATGCGCAGAATACGAATATGTGGTCTACCTTATCTTTAGTCTATGGTCTAAAGAAGATGGGAATTTGCTTCTGAATACGAAATGTTAGTCAGACATAATCACAGGTTTAGATCTAGACTAGTTAAACCATCACATATGATGCTTTAGACATGGTTTAACAATTAGTTACTGAATACGGCCTTTACGATTAAAATTATGCCCCTAAATATTTAGACACTATGAAAATTCCCATATAGTACAATAACAACATTAAATAAAAATGTAAAGAATAGCATTTACACTATTTCTGGCCACATTCCCTAGAATGATTATTCCAGTGTCAAGTGACTGGGACATACCTGAATCGAGGAATGGTAAACATGATGAGAAAGTTAAAAGTGAGGAACGAAGTGGAATTACCTGACTAGGTGCAAGTCATCGCCGGTACCGTGGTGATGTAATGATATTGGTGCAGCTTCTTAGGGCCAAGTGGCTTACTGCCCGGACATAATGATATTTCCTCAGAAAATTAAGATGACTGAAGGTTGCATAAATTATAGCATATGTTAATTTAATGATAAATTATGCTTCCCCGGGCAATGCTACTCCCGGGTAGGGTCACGTGACTTCTCTGGGCACATAAAGTAGAAAAAGGTTCTGGTAATTTTAGTATATTGCACTGAACGATTGGAACAAAGGTGAGGGTTCCAATGCCAGAGATGAAGGCATGCAATTTGGCACATTGTCCTTAGCATTACTAAAACCAATGAAATTACACACCCAGTGTGTATGTTCATGATGGAAGGTGAACACTGCAGGCCCGATGTATACATATGTGAGTTATCTTAACAAGTGTGGAGGAACGAATACAGTTTCTATCGAGAATATACAGTGTGTTTTGTAGCCGAGGAAGGAAAGCGTGAGAGAAGGTTTCACAGTGCTCAACAGCTTAGGGCGGACAGTGGTTGGGAGTTCCCCAAGAAAACCTGCACAGCCAGGAATCGAACCTAACTTGTCCTATCGGTGCAAAGCAGTGATGTGAAGAATCGACTGGGCTTGAGGTGGCTGCCCGTGTGAATATGTGTGCTGAGGTAAGTATGCTTTACACGTGCTTGTGATGGGAGGTGAGTATTCTAGCTGTTGCATCGCTGCGGCCACCCTCTTATGCTACTTCGTAGAATTGGTCATGATAGCATGAACTGATGTGCCCAAATCTGTATAATTTAGCAGATTGCAGTAGGCCTTATGAAATAAGTAAATTTCTCTTCAGCACAATGTTTTTCTTTAGTTCGTAGGTAAACAACCTCATATATGCAAATATTTGTTGTTTAAATTTTTTCGCGAATTTATTGCCTATGTGCCTGCTTAATAAATAATTCTTTTTGTCTTTGTGGCATTATGCGAGGCCGATAAGATGCAAGTATGTTATCAAGCATCGGAACTCTTCCTGGGAATTATGGTGGTAGCAGACCATGTGTGCACAAAGTTTTCCACCAAGATGAATACTGATAACAGAACGCTCTCACTTCTAACCTATCAAAAATGTATCGTGGGTATGGTTATGTTACATTGACATGCCTGAGCTAAAATATTGTCAGTTTACATAGCAGGTTGTGGCTTCGTGATGCACTGAATTTGTTTTATAGTCGTTATNTTCAATGGCCAGGCTTGTGTGTAAACATAGGCATTTGCGCTGAAGGTGGGGAATTAATTTAACTGAAAATTCTAACCTTTCATTCTCCTCGGAATAATAGTATCATTCGCAAATATAAATTGATGCCGACAGTGGATTCCCCCCACCACCCTCCAGAGCCTTTATCAACACGTGTTCGCCACCTAGCGGAGCAGGTCGGAACTATCTACACAAGGTACTGACTGCATGCCGCACGACCGGAGGCCACACATCCAACTCATGATACTCAAGTCAGTGTAACGGCTTTCAATACCACAAGGTGTAACGTTATGTAAATCGTATCAAGAAAATAGATCAATCCTTCATAATTACTATCGTAATTAATGACAAGACGGAAAATGGTACAAAGAAGATCTATCCTTCATAATTACTCTCGCAATTAATGACAAAACGGAACATGGATGTGAGAAAATCTCTACACGGTTAACAGAATTCAAAGGTTGCAAAGTGCCGGCCACGTGGTCGCCGAAAAGTAAGTAATCCCATAACTTTATGGAAAATACACTAGGCAACATGCAATGCTTATTAAAGGAATGCTGCAATAATTAGTAATAATTTTAACCAGTGCTGTGCATACTAAATTAGAGACACTTTTCTTGACTCCAGCAATGGAACACTTGAACTCTAAGTGAAAAAGGCCAAAATTCTCTTGGTGAACTAACATAATTTTCATATTAATTAAAACGATTTTTAATCCATGCACAATCATTCTCTCTTTGTTTGAAGTGTTCTATGTGTGCCACCTGCTGTAGGGGAGGGAGAGCGCATACCTCACCCCTACAACTTTTGTGACAACAACCACTGAAACAGCTGCCATGCGTGCGGGTCGCCCATTCGATCGGGAGAGCCGTAGCCTCTGCGAAGATTTCAGCACATCACCAACCAGGCACCCTGCCCCGTGGCCGGTGGCCCTCGGAACATTGTGTAATTTGCCACAAGGCAAAATACATTGACCCTTTGCCAAATATGATCTGTCAGCTAACATTTGCCATTGACTTCCTATGCCAGCATATGCCACATCAACGCTAACACTACTTGGCCCACTAGCCAAATTAACATACAAAGATCTAACTAATCGACGTCAGCGCGAGGGACCAGAGAGAGATCTGGCATCCTGCACGTGTTGTCTGAGGGACTACCTCGTGAACACCTTCAGCATTGCAGAACGCGTCAGCGTGCATTCCGGACAGTTTGTGTGTACTCAGTGCAGCATCACCCAAGGACGGACTTGTGTCAACCTCAATACACCAGTGGACTACACCACCACAAGAAACCTTGTTGCCGTGAATGTGTGCGACTTTCCAAACTCTGGGCAACCCACTGGGGAAATTGCAACCTGCAATGGCTGCGTCCGTAGGTACCACTTCGCCTGCATGACCACCATTGAGTGGTCTAATTTCAAAAAAGCGTGTTTTCAGCGCGAGAGCTGCTTTTCGGAACTAATTACTCAGTTTTACTCAGCCGCGCCTGAACTACCTTGGGTCGAAACCCGATGTCACCTAACAGCCCCTGATGATCAAAGACATTCGGTAACCTTACCGCCATCGACACGTAGTGTAAGGCAACTCATGTCACTGCAGCCTTCTGCGGCATCCTCGCTGTTCGTACCACGAACCATTCTGACATTGAACACACCCCAGGAGTTACTCCAGCAAGATTTCAGATACTTCCGAATTTCTCTGGACAGGGCTCGGAAGACCCCCAACCGTTCGTGGAAGAATGCGTGAAGCGATTGCAGCGATACGATGTCCCACCCGATAAAAGACTGTATGTAGTAGGTCAACTCACAGGCGATGTGCGCGAATGATGGAGGTCTGTTACCAAGTACCAAATGAAGCGGGAACAGTTCGTCACAAAATTCTCCAAGTACACCAGCAGACTGGCAACCTTATCACCACAGCCGAGCATCTTCATGGAATAACAACAGGCCCATAAAGAGCTAGAAACATTCGTGAGATGCAAGGTAANAATGATGGAGGTCTGTTACCAAGTACCAAATGAAGCGGGAACAGTTCGTCACAAAATTCTCCAAGTACACCAGCAGACTGGCAACCTTATCACCACAGCCGAGCATCTTCATGGAATAACAACAGGCCCATAAAGAGCTAGAAACATTCGTGAGATGCAAGGTAAATATTTTAGCTGAGATTTATCCTCATATTGCGGCCACAGATGTCTTAGAAGCAGTGATTCAAACAGTTATCCCTGAATTCAAAGCCGATTTATGGCCAGCTATTTGTAACTAGTTTGAAAACTTTGTATGGACAGCTTCACATGTTTTCAAAGATGCCACCGAGTTATGTCAATGTGGCACATTACCACATGGAATGTACATGTTCACAGCTGCCACGCCCTCCAGGAGCAGTGACAATAACCAAAACACAGCGCCTGACGGCCTGCCACCAGCGACACATGGGAGCAAATCAATAACTAGCTCCCCAGCTGAGAGCGCTTGGTCCGGCTGGCCTCCAATAAACAACGGCACAACAACCGCACCACGCAACTGTACCACAACATCTAACCAGCCACCATTCAGCCCTTGCCCCTACTGCCCTGGTGAGGAGATGCACTGGCATTAGGACTCGCCTAGACAGTTTTTGCATGGGTAGGGCAGCTTCTTCGTTTTGTCCCATACTCGTTTGCCATTGTTGGTCACTGTGTGTTCACTTATTTTTGGTGATTGTAACCCGTTGGGAGGTGTGTCCTTCTGAGTCGTGCCATTGTTACCACCACTGCTGTAATTGGTTTTGCTTCTGCCGAATCCACCGATTGCTTTGTGCGATGTACTCTTCTCGTGGTCTTGGTTTTCGCAATTGGTGTCGTCCAAGATCATTATCGAACACATGGACGTCTCTAATGGGCCATGAAAGAGTGATCCAAATGTGCTGCGGTACTCCGATAGGACCATTCCAGATACTGCCTCCAGTACCTCAGTCACTGTCATACTTAGGTGGTACTACTGCACTAGGTGTATCTTCCGTGTAGCGATAGCCATTAGAGTTTAGTGAGCCGACTATTTGTCGAGTACTGCGCGACTGTGTGCTTGCAACAAAAAGAATGTACCATTATATCGGCACTGGAATGCTCTTAAAAATATGGTCCATTTCATCCCATAATGGTTAACCAATCGTCACCATTGTCATGCGTCTTCGCTCAGCTGGCTCCCGATGCAGTTATGCCACTCTTCTTCGCAAACACCATAAAGGTGGAGCCTGGTTGTACAGTCCTCGAGGACTGCCTGAAGGTCCTCTGTCGGTAAGCCAGCAAACATCGGTAATGATTGAAACCTTGCTGGTGTATTATTGGCTGTTTGAGTGTTGTTTTGCTTCTGTATGTTTTCCCTATTCTGTGCTTGCTAGTGTTGGCACGGGTATGCCGTAGATTGTGTAAACGGTATGGTAAAAGTAGTGGCAGGGGCATAGCTGCTGTGTGGCAGTTTGTGTTGCCATATGTTGAGCACGATGCATTATGCATGCCTGGCTTTTGTATGAATGTTCTATGTCAGCCATCCACTTGCTCATGGGAATACACCTTTGGTGAGCCTGATGCCCACAAAGCCAGAATTTCACTACATCGTTTCCGGTACCATAGCACACTAGTTGTTGACAGTGTGTTTGTGGTAATTGATTATCAATAAGTAAGTCTGGATAGTCTAATGTTGCTTCTGATGGACTGTCACAACACCACCCACATGTAAACCGTTTCTCGCGAACATGCATGCGTTCCTTCAGTGCAATACACTGGGGGTGGTATGGCTGGTTACGGTGTATGGAAGTTATTATGTTCTGTCCCTTTCTGTCACACAATACCAAATTGTTGCACAGTTCGTACGATCGTAATTATATTGGTTGAGGTTTTGGTTGTGCTTCTGTAATGTCCTATTGTTTGACTGGCATGGTTTCCCATTAGGGTTTTGCAAAACCGGTTGTTTGTATTTGGTGTTCGCAGGTCCAGCACAGCTTGGCTGGATTCCTACGGATATTTGTAGTAATGTGGTATATGGTACATGATTTATATTATTAATCGACGTACGTGACCTTCTATTATTATTTGTTCATGTACGCTGGCAAGTATTGGCTTTAATCGTAAAAAAAGTGTATGGCAGCTGTTGCACAGGACTGCTGGTTTTCCTGCTGAGTGTGCAAAGCCATCTTTCCCCTTTGTGTGCTTGCGTGAACTGAGCATGGGAGATGTGACCCGGTAGTTACCATCTGTAGCTACAGCTGACGCGGGGTCGTGGATCTCACTGTCTGCAACAGTCCACCCTATCGATACGTGAGCAGGTAGGACCGGCCTGGAGTAGTGTATGATAAGGGGAGGTGGTGGTGCTCGCACGCCCTCGCGTTTGTTCGCCATCGCTCGGATTCCCTGTTCTCTAGTGGCTCATGACATCACTGGGGTGTTGTGATGGGGTGACCGAAAATGGCTGGTTCGTTCAAGAATACGGGGTGCTATTGGCAATGGCTGCTGTTGACCGTGTGCCCTTCTGCCATATTGACATTTTACGGAAATGTTGGCCAAAATATTTTGAAATTGTGCTTGAAGAGCATGAAACTGATTTTAATACCCTTTTAGCATTTTTAGGACTACGTTGTCACTCTCAACTGGTGTCTGAAGGGCCCTTACACCTAAAATTTGATGCGTTAAGTTTTATATAAAATTTGATGAAAAGTGTAAAAAATGTTACAAAGTTGCAGAAACAGTCTGAGAAAGTTTGTCACAGTTTTATTTGACTATAGTTATGTTGCTTTGTAAACACTAGGCATGCCAGTTTTGGGACGGTTTTACAAAGTGATTGAAATGCCATTTTTTTTTTGGCTATTTACATTTATGTAATACCTGAAGGGAGTTTTGAGACACATCCAGATGGTGTTATATTGATACACTTGACACTTGTGGAGTTTACATACAGTTCTAACACTTGCAAGTTATGCCGGTCGGTTAGGATACGAACCACGAGGCTGTCTGGTGTCGCACATGTGGTCGGATCAAAGTGGGAACGTCATCTGACTTGTGCAGTGTTGGGTGAAGCGGGTGCTTTCCCAAACACCATCGAGTTACTGCAGCTGATGGCTACACCCGATGTTCTTGTTGTCGAGATGGTGCTCGGCCGTTGTATTATGGCGGAGTGAACGATCGCAGTGACCAGTGAGTTTGGGCTCATTTCTAACCTACTGTGTTTCCCATCATGTTAGATGGCCATTAACAGCCTCACTCGGAATTTAGTCGTATATGAGGGGGCCTACATCCTTATATAAGCAGCACAGAGTAATATCTTAACAATACATCATCCACATGGCGGGGTGAGCTCAGGAGAAGCCATATGGGCGGATGACCCACAACCCGAGAAGAGTCTCTTCGCTCAACCGAGCTGGCACCTGTATTAATTTATCTGTTAGTAACTTTCACCATTGCCTAACCTCTGTGATCATTAGTATAATTAACCTGCTCCCTGCTTCAGAGGCCACAATAGCCCATCACTTTATGTGATTTTAGCACTATGAAAAGTGAGAAGTGAACATGTGAATGCGATATCTATTGTAGCAGCAAGCATCAATAATTTTCACTCTTTATGAACCACAAAAACAAAAACACAGTTTTGAAACCGCGATGCAAGTCTCCTGTACAGAATTATACTGCAATACTAATTCCAGTAGAAACATGTGCATGGCATTCTCACATTTAGCATGATCGAATAAATATAATTTACAAAAATATATGAATCTTCGAACTCACAGAATTTATCCATTAAATGTATAAGACCCCTCGAGATACTTCTCAGTCGACCCACACGAGATAAAGTCATACCTCGCGAAAGAAGATTATCCCTATTCTGTAAACTCCACAAATTCTTCCCACAAAGCACATATAAAATGCAATACCGTACTATTATTTTCAAGAACCTGATAGGCAAACACAAATAAAAAATAGTTATATCCATTCATTATAAGAGAAAAAGGGTTATGGCATGTTTGTTCTCTCACATCGAATGCGCAATGTTAGCATTCAGCATTCAGAGCCACCAGCCGTCCTTATTTCGGGGAAGGAAAAAACCTCTTAGACAAAATTACAGCACATAACAATAACAACTTATGCAGCTAAATACAAATGAATAAATCGCAATATCACGCCCGAAGATATATTTGGTGTAAGCGATTCAAGTTACGATTTCTTTGTATTTTTCAAGCATTTCGAGATACAGTTTTGCAATTTTCAGATATCTAGCACCCGATTCATTGTTGGTCTATCCTTTAATGCTAGAAATATATACCAAAACGAGCCCATACCAATTTGCGAGTTATACTTCCGCAAATACAAGTGCGACATTCCTTCCAAAAAAAAAAATATATATATATATATATATATATAAACTTGTAGCATCGCGAAAACAAAGGACATTTTGCACCGAAAAAATGACAGTAGCAGAACACAGGTCCCACTTGCAGAAATAGGGGGGGGAAATGGCCCAGGAACGAACTTACAATAAAATGCTTCATGGTCTGAACAATTATATCTATTTTTACACATTTAGGAGTTGGTCACAGGGTCCCAGTGATGATATGAATGTCCAAAGGATGCCAGCTAACCAGTTAAGGAAATCTGTTCGGGTTAGACGAGATTCTTGAGGTGAGCTGTATTCGGAAAGCCTGGGCTAATGGACCCTTCTCCCCGTGTCTTAACGAGGTCACTCATGATGACTAACATCGGTGGCTGAATATGCGACGTAATATACACACTCCCGAACTGCTGGGGCATTGTGGCCCCCCAGCACACCGTTCCAATGCACTGACATAAACACTTAAAATTTCACATAAATACACATATATGTATGTGATGTAGAGAAATGTGGCAGGTAGTTGATGGTTGCAAAGGGCCTCATCTTTAAGATCCCCATGAAGCAGGAATAATGTACACATACACATCGGTTTCAAGAAAATACCAGTTGTATTTGAGCAAAATCCAGATTAGATGGTACAGCACTTACGAGGGGAGTGCGACACGAGGCTCCGCACTGGACTAAGTTGATCACAAAAGCATCAATGGACGCAATAAAAGAATTATCATGTGTGTTATGCCAGAGGGACTGTGAGTCTGCTCTGGAAGGGAGGCGTACTCGGGGTGTACAAAGAAGTTAAAAGGTTCCAGTATGATTACAAGTCTATTGCATCTACGTGGTGTGAGTACAGAAGTTACTTCACCCCCTATCGCGTGACACGACCTGCCCTAATGCTCGTTACTCTCAGACTAAAGAGGGGGTGATGTGGCAGAGGTAACTGGAGTTGACAGCAGCCCGCCGAAATAGAATATTCCTTGACAAAAAATTAATGAGTTAAATAGAACATAACCATTGAAAAATAAATTACATTTTATGAAACATGAATTGTGGTTTACATTGGAATACACAAAAATTATAAAAATTATGTAGCCACAATTTTTACAGTATTTTCAATATTTTAAAATGAGTCTTTGCTACTACTTGAAAAAAAGAATACACACATAGAACACTTTTAAACAATTGAGCCCAAAATTTGTCGGAAAAATGTTTTGACCAACTTTTAGAAATCCAGGGTCAGTCCCTGATCAATACTGCCGCTCAGGAGCAATCCCTATATGAAGCTGTTGGTCATCTGCAAGACAAAACTAAATTTCTTGGGACACACGCAAATGAGATCGAAAACTGCCCTAGTGCAGAACACCTGCATAATCAATCTCCTGAGTGTGATGTACATTGGTGTATGTTTTAAGGTAGTTTATTTACAAGAAAGTCTACATTAGTGAAACGTGTGGTAAAGTGTAAACGCAATTTATCGCAGCAGTGTTTGTTTTTTCGTGACATCTGCACATACTTGTGGCCAATATGTATGCGATTTTGTAGCTCTGTGTTCTTATTTATTGTTTGAAATTTTATGAATGTAATAAATATAATTGTGTTGATATTGCCCATTTTTTATTTGGTATAAGGCATTGTTTGGTTGGTTTGAAGTGTGGTAATGTATATACAGGATTTTAATGTTTTTTTTATTAGTGGGATGCTACTTTTTATTATATTGGTTACATAAGGGCCTTCTGGTTTTGCCAAATGCAGATGCGGTCACAGTTCACCTGGAGGGTTTTCCACCATGAGTTCTTGTGAGGGAATGATGATTTGGAATTAAGTGAGCTGTTGTCAGCAAGGGGTTGGAGATGTGGCCACTCCTGAATTTGGGGATAGAAAGCTATTTAAGAAATGACAGATTACGTACACAACTTGCGGAATGTTTGTGTTGTAGGATGTTGCCATGCATACACAAAAGTTTGTATCTTATACACCTAAAAAGAGTGCCACTTAACGAAAAATGTTCTATTACAGAATTTGTTTTCTGAATTTAATCCCTGCTTGCTATGTGGAAAAATAAAGTATTGTAGCAACAATTATTTCGTTTTAGCATAGAGCGGTAATTCGCATGTTATCAGCAATTGGTTTTCATAACTTCCTAACTCAACTACATCGGGAAACCACGTTTTGTATTCGTTATTGTTCTGAATAAAGTGATTAGTTCATTTGGAGAAATGCAAGGGTTTTAATTTATTTTATTGTTTATATGTAACCACTTAAAAAAAATATTTTTGAAAAGGTGTTTTTTTTACACTTTTATTGATTTACTCCAATTAGTGCGGGAAAGGAATTTTACCTGTAACATTGTGTTATCGTTGGCAAAACTTCAACCATGTTGGTCCTCCCCAAAAGAAGGGATACACAATGCGACACTACCGATCATTGCTCCACACACCCACACACACATTTCAAATTAACATTGCAATTATTAATTTGAATTTCAGGGACGGATTCCACATTAATGTAGGAGTGTGTCTCGCTTCACTGAAAGTTTCGTGTACGCTTCTCCGCTGTGTATATTCCCTTCCGCTGCTCGCCAGCTTACAAGCATTAGGCGATGTGTGCTAGCCGCGAATATGGGTGAAGGAGAGACACTCGAGCGCTGCGAATGCCTTCCTCGCCCTGTCTCGCCTACTCTTCTAAGAGAGGGTCTCGTTGTGTTAGCTTTGGCCTCAGGGAAAGGAGTGTGGTCTCCCTGCCACGATCTCCATGCGCCTATCGACATTCGATGGAACTACGCTCGCCCCTCATCCTTCGTACCTCTTCTAACCATTCTTCAGGGAGCGTCCTGCTGTTCACTATCTTACGTCTGCTGGTCGGCTGGCTCGCCGCGCTGCACAGCGTTCCTAGGTGAAAAAATGTCAACACTCTCACTCGGCAGCAGGGAATCTCCACTAGGCACTCGTGAGTTCCTCGGAATATATTATTGGTTAAAATATTCCGACACGATATCACCGTGATTGTGAGGGTGTTATTTAAATGATATACTTGTTGTGGTTCAGTATGGTATTGGCTCTCATAGAGGTTGGATGTGTAATTACTAGTACTTGCTCAAATGTAATTACCCTATGTAATTTTCCTTCTATGGTGTGTGTATAACTTTATTACGATTTACTTACCCTCGAAAGGAGTCCAACCAAGGACTTAATCGGTACACATGTATTTATCCTCGCCAGGATATGAACTAAGAACTATGTCAGTATAAATTTATTTACATTTGAATTTACTCTCGATGGGGTCGAACTAAGGACTATTTCAGTATACATGTAATTATGTTTTGACCTTGGTGGGATTCGAATTAAGGACTAACCCAATACAAACATATTTAAGCAATAATTGCCTTCGATGGGAATCGAAGCAATATTTAGGTCAGTATAACTATATTTGTTTTCCTTACCCTGGATTGGATTCGGACCGAGGACTGATCCAGTATAAATGTATTTATGGTTTAATTATCCTTGATGGGAATCGAATCGGGTGGTAAAGCGGTATAAATGTTATTGTGCTTCACTTACCCCTCAGTATATGTACTTACTCTCGGTACTTATAATTTATTATTATAGGTACACCTCGTCTGTTGTGTTTCGACAGCCGATGGGTGAACAGTTATACTTAGTGTGTAATTACTCTCTTGGTACATGCACTTAGTATCGGTATATGTACTTACTCTCGGTACATGTACTTACTCTCGGTACTAGTAATTGTTTATTATGCAATTATGTGTAATTATGCATTAATTACTCTCTACGAGTCTCGAACCAAGGACTGACCATATCCTCAACCCTCCTGGTCCAATCCTACACCACCCTTATCACTCTTTTAACCATTCGCCCTCCAAACGTCCTCGAAAAATTTCAACGTCTCGCAAATGTCACTTGGGCGCTTTGTCCAC
>NQII01002038.1:7969-58162 GCA_002778355.1 Clitarchus hookeri
ATCTCTCGTGCGCCGACTATAACACCACGTTCAGACTCACTCAAATCTTGATAACCTGCCATTGTAGCAGCAGTAACCAATCTAGCTGCCGACTGTATCGCGTTACTCCGATTGGTTCCATACCTCTGTTATTTGCATACACACACACTCCTATACCAGTTTTTTTGGCTCTCCAGTGTATATGAACCTGCAGAGATACTTATGCATGTTGGCAGTGTTTCAGCCCAGGCATGCCAGTGCATCACATAGACATACGAACGATAAATTTTCGAAAGTTCTGAAGCGAAAGCTAAATCACTCATTATCGGTATTCATTTTTGCGACAAACTTTGTGCACCTCCATCATGCCCAGAAAGAGTTCTGAGACTTACTCGTATAATTGCGCTCTATCAGCCCTCGTGATGCCACGAAGATTCAAAATCTCGTATAATGCAAGTACATAAGCAATTAATAAAAAAAATAATGTTTACGCACGTAAGGTTTATTACACATGCAAAATTAAAAAAGTATCAGGCTGCAGAAGAGATTATTCAGGTCAGAAGGCCTACTGCAATCTGCTAAATTATGAAGATTTGGACACATCAGTTCAGGCTCGCCATAGAAAACGGCACCCCAGGCCCATTTTGCAACGATGACCTCTTCCACGGTGTCACATGAGAGGGGACTGCAGTGGCTAGAGCTCTCGTTTCCCATCACGAGTATGCGTACAGCATCCTTTCTTGTGTACACACATTTTCGCACAGGAGGCCCACGGCAACACCAGCCCATTATTCACTCGGCCTCTTCCCCCCCCTCCCAACATGCCGAGACAAGTTAGATTCCCGGCAGGGTCGCTCCCAGAATTTTGCCCTTTCATTCCTCAATAAAATTTCCTTCCCCAGTTAATTTGTTTGTCAAAAGAAACTTAGCTGACTAATAACAGCCCGAGAAAGACATAATACTTCAGATTGAACCCTACTTCCCGTAACGTACTTTGTCGTTCAATTTTTCTTTAAAACGGAACCTTGCATTTGATTTTGTACACCACTGAAATAATAAGTTTTTCAGAAAAGCAGTAGAGTAAGGTTCAATAAATTAAATGTGCACAACAAAGAACACATAAATGTGTAATCGTACTTTTCCATTATATATTTACATTTCTCTGAAGCTTTCAGATTATGGATATTACTAAATGGTTTCATTCGATGTAACTCCTTCCCTTAAGTTCACCGATTATTAAAGATATCTCCTTACCGTGCAAGGCAATCAAATGTCGGAGTCTATCAACAAGTTCATTGGGATCTTCAGGAAATATGTAGCCGGTGTTCTTGTCGTCGGCTGCATTATTCAGGACACTTTTTTCAGCAAAGCAGATGAGGAGATGTGTGCGGACGTCGAAAAAATCGCCACTGTTTTCATTATCGTATACATTACACTTATTTTTTTTTCGCAACTCTTCGAGCAGTAACGAAATCTCATATACTCTGAAGAAACTTAGGAAAAATCACTCAGATATNTTTTTTTTCGCAACTCTTCGAGCAGTAACGAAATCTCATATACTCTGAAGAAACTTAGGAAAAATCACTCAGATATGTCTCACTAAAAACTGTTTTATTTACGGAATATTCTCACTACACACAGTGAGTAGTGTCGCTTCGATTGTGATTAGCAGGGGCATTGACGCGGGTGCATATCATGCAAAAATAGCCTCCCATGAACCCTGATATGTGTCGACTCAGGAAATAATCGTTGAAATACTACTGCCGTCAATACTAAGCACGATGGAAAAACATCACTTTGGATATTTACGAAAAAAAATCTAATATGAAAACCTTTCGGGTATAACAGTGATCACGATCAGATCATGAATATATGATTGTAAACATGCATCAAATCGGTTTTGAACCTTGACGATTACGTTCAGGTACGTGCTCATGTTTGTTAGTAATGCTCTACGCTCTAGGGTGAAAACGAGCCCATGCTTACACAAGTAAAAGTCCTCAACATCACACCTCNACGAGCCCATGCTTACACAAGTAAAAGTCCTCAACATCACACCTCAGTCGTTCACCAGAGACAAAGTAATTCTTTATTCTTTTAAAATGACGGCAGCAATAAATGCAAGTTCTATTCCCAATGCATGAATATTTGCAAACTGTTCTGTGAAAACTGCGGTAATCACCATCCCAGAGAACCACGAAACGTGGCGGTGGGGATCAGGCACCCTTTCTACAATGATTATTTGGTACAGACACAGAACCGGACACGCTCAATACTTCACACCATCCTCTCGACAGCAGTTGCACAGCTACCAGAGCGCACGCCTCCAATCAAGGCGAGCTAGGTTCGATTCCCGGCAGGAGTCGCACCTGTATTTTCGCGCATGTGGGAAACGTGATTGGTGCCATTGCCAACAGTATCACCCGTGATGGACTTGGCGATGTCCAGCAGATTTTCTCGGGACACTTGACCTTCTTCGCCGACCTAAACGTCCTCACCCATTTCAGCTGCTAAGCTCTCTCTCAACTCAAAACACACGGTGACCGCCTAATACCAATATTAATCGATACATATCACTAACGAAGAGTAACCGACGTGTGAAAATTTTTTCATTTTCTAGAGTCAGCTGTAGGAAACGCAGTTCAACCGACCAGTTTTCCAGTGGAAGATATTGAGGTTCTAAAAATTTTTCGGCTGAGAATCAGTCAGCTCATCACTCAGAATGGAGGAGTGGACGTCCATACGTAGATTTAAACCCGTTAAATTCAGAGAGAAATACAAATGTATTATATATATATATCTAAAAAAACCTAGGAGCACCCTGAGAAAAGCCTTATTGTCTGTTTGCACCAGCAAGGGCCCTGGGTAAAATACAAAACCCACAAATACCGTTGCCAAAGAATATTTTATATACCTGTATGCGTATTATATGGTAATATAAATACATATGCATATTATATGCTAATATAAAAATATGCCTAAAGCATATTATACGTTAATATAGATATATCTTAGTGCATAGGCCGTTCCATAGAACCATCCATACAAGCTGCCATGTAGACTTGCATGGAATCATCCAAGGAATATTCCATCGTGGCGTACACTCTTTAATGCTGAAGGCTACTCGGTGAACCGCTTACTCGTAATAATAACCTACAATTACATCAAAGATGATTATATCTTTGTGTCTTACCTGAGGTTCTACTACGGAATCCGTGGCCCGAAAAGTCTTTATCCACTTCACTGTTCTTTATTTATGTTCTGAGTCGTAAACACATCAAAGCTTACAAAAGCTCAAAATGAAAATAGCATAAACAAGGTAAAGACACAAAAAAGTAATATTTTTTGGCAGTTACAAAACGTTTTGTAGAAATTCAGCTTGCAGTTTTTGTGGCGAAAATCAAATAATTTTGCTGTGACAACGAAACTGTCGTGGTCACTATATATAAAAAAAAATGTTTTAACCATATCAAATTATGCAGGATGACTCCTTTACAAAATATTTTTCTTGGTATAATCTTCGTATTAAAAAATAATATATATATTCCCATGCTACGAGGCGGGCCAATGAGATGAGCGATAGGTCAGCTCTAAATTGTTTAAATATTACTGAACTTAATGTGACTTCTTATACGACCATTCCCTGAAAATTGATAGGGCGAATGTCTTGTGTTTGAAGTCTACGGTTCAAAACTAAGCATCGGTAAGTGCCGATGTTAGAAAACCTTGCCTTAGTCCACGCGGTACAAGGAAGCCATATCTTACTACATATCCTCCGAAGTGTCTTTTTGAAGACGCATAAGAACATGAGTTTGCCCTTTTTTAACCTTCTCCGGCTCTAGTGAATGAACCTTGAAGTACGGAAGCTATGGTTATTTTAGTTGTTTTGATTATATTTTGCACATAAACGTTTGAGAAATGTTTCATGCCCACGAATTAGTTATATTCCTCAATACCTGCCAAATATGAAAAATTCTGGGTTTTCAGAATAAAAGTCAAGGGTTATTTAATGACCTTTATCATACTGCAATTTCAATAACCTTTAAACATTCAACGGAAATTACACATATTTTTACAAATACTACTATGTTCGCAGTACCTCCGTACTTTTCGAATCAAACCGTTGAAAAATCTTTCTATATATAACGTATTTAGTTGTTACCTAAATATATATAAATATTGTGTCCGTTTGTTCGGACGCGTATAAATCCCGAAAAAATCAACAAATTTTCATTCTGTTATTTTATAAACCTTCCTTTCGTTCCCACGAGTGTTTGTGTACCTTTCGTTTTTATCTGTATTACCTGCATAGACACTAAAATCTGCAAAAAGCTCATTTTTACCATGCTCAGGAAGCGCCTTTGTCGACAGCTGTCTGTTTGAACATTTCAGTTTGTTGTTCTCAATGTTTTCTATTTACATATATACATTTATTTACTTGTATATATAAATATACTTCTTTCAATTAATTTCACAGAAATAGCCTTTTCGCACTTACGTTAACCTAGAAGTATTTTATACTTGGATAAATTGGACTTTTACTTGTATTTAAGCTATAAACTAAAGTATTTAGTTAAACATAAATGTGACTAAAAGTAGGCAGAACATAGGTTGTTACGGCAATGCTTAGTAAGAAATAGTTCTCAAGCGGAGTATTATTAATTTAAGTGCTCACAAGTAAGTGCGTTGTCCCTTTGGTGCAATTTTCTAGACTTGGTTAAGCTTTGTTTGCACGAGGCGGAGAAATAGCCTGAAAGTAGAACTATAGTAGGGTTTCAGCAAAGTTGGAAGTAGCCGTGAATTGACTGTAATTAAGGACAGGTGCATTTCGAGAAAATATTAATGGCCTTGCTAGACTTCAATGTCCTACCTCCACAACTACATATTCCATTGGTTATTGGCCACGTGTATACGTGAGAAGACAAGTTCTTATTTAACTGGGCCAGTTGTAATAAAGTACTCCGATACTGAAGGTTCGTGNCGTGTATACGTGAGAAGACAAGTTCTTATTTAACTGGGCCAGTTGTAATAAAGTACTCCGATACTGAAGGTTCGTGATTCGCGGACAGACACTTGAGACACGTGGCATTTAAAATCTCCCAACCACCAAAGTGCGTATGAGCGAAAGTGTTTTGTAGTACAACTTGTCTTGAAATCTTTTAGCGAAAAACACCTGTCCCTAACTATAATCCCAATAAATAATAGGGCGACCCCCCAAGTTGGACGCAGTGTGTGGCGGGGAGATGAAATTTGGAGTGCTTAGAAATATCAGCTTTCCTGCAACTTTTCGGCACGACAACGGTAGCCAAAATAAGAAATTAGTTCAGTTATTTTATTATCAGTTATAACGTTTTTAATTTTATGCTTATTCCCTGAGGCCATTAAGCATATTTTGCTCGAACGTGCCTGCAACGTAATTGTATAGGATTTTCACAGTCAAGTGAGCACTTTTGAAAGCCCTTTCATTTGTAATAATAGTCAATAAATATACTTTATTTTAGTCTTAGACGTTAACTTCAGAATGCTATGGAATGTACACACTGTGTTTATTACTTACATGGTAATATTTATTTAAACAGGTGATTAAAGGATCAAAAATGACTGAAAGGAAAAAGTAACTATTGTCTCAAAAGGGCTCACTTTACCGTGGACAGCCTATAACACTTTATAACTCATCAGCTATTCCATTTACTAGGATAAATTATTTATTAACATTTCTCACTATCAAGTCTCTAAAAGTCTTGATAGGCAATTAGGAAATTAAGATATAATCCAGATTTAAGAACTGGGCTCTCACTTCACATATTTTGAAGTTGGCCGCAGCACGCTGTAAATATAATTGAGACAGCGCTTTACCTTTCATTCGTAGAAACTATATAAAAAAACCACTACGGGTTAAAAAAAAANTAAATATAATTGAGACAGCGCTTTACCTTTCATTCGTAGAAACTATATAAAAAAACCACTACGGGTTAAAAAAAAATGTTTGATACTGTACATACCTGTCTGTGCTTTTACTACAATGTAGTAGTCCGACTTGTGTGAATGTGACGTTGAAGTGTTTAGGTTTTATACCTATCTACTTTCCATAGTAATGTTTTGATAAATNTGTTTGATACTGTACATACCTGTCTGTGCTTTGACTACAATGTAGTATTCCGACTTGTGTGAATGTGACGTTGAAGTGTTTAGGTTTTATACCTATCTACTTTCCATAGTAATGTTTTGATAAATTGCAAGCAATATAGGTATTGTTACAGGCTACTGCCTGTAATTATTATTTCTGTGGAGTACAATTGTTCCTTACATTGATCTCATTATTGTATCGTTATATTTTTTATTTTTTAGACTGAATTAGTTTGTCGTATAGCACTTATAGGGAACAAATGCAATATGAACCATACAATACATACAAAAATAATGTGCTGTATATAGATTATGCCTAGAATTAATAGTACGGAAACCTTAAAAATATAACTGAAATCTTCATTTACACAAATGTGTATACACAAATTACACATTTGAAAATATACGCACATATATGAAGCATGAGTTTATTAATTCGCCAAAGTAATCAGGGTTTTAAAGAGGGGAAAAAATGACGATTTTATTCTTAACCTTCTCGTTTACATATTCATTTGTGAGGCGAAGTGTTGCAATCGTGTAATATTTTTAAGTGCGTTGTATTTGTGTTCTATTATCCGATAAGGAGGTTCTCAAAGCATTGGGCAATCATTCCTCGTTGGGTACAGGCTATCCATAAATGTTCTTCATTTGCAACATATCCAAGATCGTGGACGCGGAGAATGAAACAGCTAAACGCACGCACGTCCAGAAATTCGCATGTTCATCGATAAAGATCCGAAGAAATGCATATCTTGCGGGAGTACGCAGCCGCTAGTACAGGAGNTTTCATTTACACAAATGTGTATACACAAATTACACATTTGAAAATATACGCACATATATAAAGCATGAGTTTATTAATTCGCCAAAGTAATCAGGGTTTTAAAGAGGGGAAAAAAATGACGATTTTATTCTTAACCTTCTCGTTTACATATTCATTTGTGAGGCGAAGTGTTGCAATCGTGTAATATTTTTAATTGCGTTGTATTTGTGTTCTATTATCCGATAAGGAGGTTCTCAAAGCATTGGGCAATCATTCCTCGTTGGGTACAGGCTATCCATAAATGTTCTTCATTTGCAACATATCCAAGATCGTGGACGCGGAGAATGAAACAGCTAAACGCCCGCACGTTCAGAAATTCGCATGTTCATCGATAAAGATCCGAAGAAATGCATATCTTGCGGGAGTACGCAGCCGCTAGTACAGGAGAGCCGAGCATGTTGCATGTCTTTCAGGCGGTACAGCGTTAATACGTGCCTTCTGAACAGTTTTGTATGTGCGGTATCTGCAGGTCGGGGTACCATTCTGCGTAAATGTGATGTCACAGCTGTAAAAAAAAGCCATTGCTGGTATTGTGTGGTCACGTACACTTCCGGCCAGGATACCGCTCCGCGCATACGCACCGTTGCTGCCATGCAGTAGCCGTGCACTGTGAACTATTCTGCATGTGCGCTGTGCTTCTTTATAACTGGCAACGAATGCGTTTCTTAAGGATGTTGATATTGCTAAAAATATTTTACGTGTTTTTAAGATATCTCACTAATTTTTTACTCAATACCAATAACAGTTGAATAAAAATGCCATATCAGTTAGAAATAACTTATCAATACTGTTTTTTTTTGGGAAATTATAAAAGAATTTTAACCTTAAATATTGCTCAAAACCAATTTAAAAAGTTTTACCAACACAATGTTTGATTTCGGCTGAAGTGTTTCTTTAAGTCTTAGGAACACCACGAAAAAATTTCCTTGAAGTCGGGCATATTGTTATCCCGCGATTAGTGTTTAACTTCTGGTAATTTAGAATTAAAGTTTTATTGTTAAACTTAAAATGAAATTACAGCCGAACTGATTAAATAATTCTTATGAAATTTGTTTTTATTTTTAAAGACATCAGTAACAATTATAACTGTAGTCAAATAACACAATTTTACTTTTATCAAACTACTATTTGATGTTATTAATAAGAATGATAAAATAGCCTAAAATATAGAAAGCCATTTTGGGCACTTGAACATCCTTAGTGCATGCCACAAACAGCGTAAATGCCTGCAGTCTGAAACCTTATACTCTATGCTGTCCTCCCATAACATAGCGATGAATGTTTACGAGACACTAGGCCTGCTCTTGTATTGCCTGCCTGTTGGAAAGTTTGGATGTATTCTGACGGCGAGGGTCAGAGCTTGCTCAGAGCTTGTGAATGAATTACTCTTATTTTTCTCCACTTTACCGTTTTCTGACTTCGGACACAGTGTAGGCTCTATACAGCAACATTTTTAATGTATGTTGTTTCCATTCTTAAAATACTCTGGAACATGCCGCTGAAAAGTTAATAGAATTATTAATTTATCTTCCATTACATCAACTAGAACATAAATTCCTAGATAACATATTTGTCTTGTACTAAATATATGGACAGGATAAGCACCTTAGGTTATTAATTAACTGCAACTAATATTTTACTTAACTTACTTTAACTACGTTGCCAATTACGAAAAGCTGTTCGTCATATTGAATATATTATACTAGAAATATATTTCTTATATATTGATTTCATTACTGCTATAAATACCAACAAATTTATTTTATTGAACATCGTACGTTAAGCAGATCACAAACAATTTTATAAGCCATATGCATGTTAATTCCTAAGACTTTATCTGAAGGAGGTTTTATTGTAATGCCCACCCTGAAGAAATTGTTCGCAAATTTACCACATAATTTTATACGCGTATTTACAAAGCAAAAAACGTTAACCTTTTTCTACCACAGGAGCGTTCCCTACATACGTTAAGACAATCACATACCTGGAGGTATTTCCACGTTTGAAACTCAGAAACAAGGTAGCGATAAGGGTGGCGATGCCACACACATCAAGTGCGCAATCGCCGCTACGCGTAAGGCTCTGAGATGGTGTGCGGGGTTCCAGCCGTGTTGCGTGTTCCGTAAGTATTTAAGGGGAACGCCATATAATTTTTTGAAGTCCTTAGCAAAGTTCAATAAGGCTCCCATAATAGTATTTCTCGTGGCCGGATATTGTGTTTGAGAAATCCGCATAATGCAGCACTACAAAATAATATTTATGGCATGCTTGATATCTTGAAACTACCATTCCGTCCTCGTTTGGCGGGTGTTCTCTTTACGAAGATAAACAAATCGGGGCATATTTAATAGCTGCGTAAAGGACTGCATTTCAAACACGATGCAACCAAGGTAGTTCAAGCGCCAGATATGCGATTTCCTTATGGACAGTCTAAATGCGTAGAGAAGTTCTCCACTTCGCGTGCTAGTATTACTGTATTTGCAGCTCGATGTGTGGCAAATTCCTCATTACGACTGATATAAATCAGCAGATAAATTACAAGAAAACCGCTTTGTAAACTGGTTTCACGGCAGCAGCAACCAGACCTCTGTGCCAACAACATAATGATCGGTTAGCTTACTACGGTTATGTTTGTTGTGGGAACAACTCAAATACCGTAGAAATTGTTCTGTAGAAAAAACTACGTGTTCCGTCGCAGGCCAGTGGGCTCTGGCGTAGGAGCTACGTTAACAGCTGCAGATGCAATCGCAGACAAGACCACAATATACATTTTTTATACTATTATTATCTACGTTAGAAATATATAGATGGTACTGACAAACAATATGGTTAACAGTTAAGATTAACAATTCTTAAACTGTTGTCCGCGGATCCCTAAGGGTCCTTCAGCTTATAGTTAGGAGTCCGAAAGTAAAACTTAATTTTATTTATTTGTCTTCATTTTTAAAAACGTAATAAAAATGTTCTATTTGTGTTTTAACTATGAAAATTTTTTTGTTATTAATAAAGGTGCTGGTTTTGCAAATTTTGTTGTAAACTATGCCCGCGTTCGAATTGACCTTTCAGTAAATTATTATTTTAGTATTTAGCAACGTTCAGTTTGGACGTCGTCTAGAGTCGCTTGTTCAAAGATGGCTGTGCTATGGTAGGTAATTCAGTATTTCAAACAGTTTCGTTACATAACTAAAAAACCAAATACTATAAAACCAAACGTGTTACAATTTAAGTGGACTAATTCTGATCACGTGAACGTTTAGTAAAGTAAAAGTGCCAATTTAAACATGGCCTTAACTTGATTTTGTAACAATTTGTGCAGGGAAATTAAATAGTTTTTACACATGAAAATATTGCCTTAGCTTGCGTTAAAGGACATGGTCGGGGGTACGGCAAAATTTACACCATATTGTTACACGCTCGCTGCTTTGCATAGCTTCCCTTGACACGTCCCACGCGAACCAGCGAAGGAGAGTGTAAAGAACGTGTAGGCAGTTGTGACCATAGACTAAAGGTGAGGTAGACAGCTTATTCTACTTCTGTGCACGTACTCAACTTTCACCTACCCCAAAGGAACACAACTGTCGAAGTCACATAGTCAACAGTGACGAAGATGAGTGTTTATATCTTAGTTTTTAAATTACAAGCACTTTTATATTTGTAAAATACTTTTACCAATTTCAATTTAATCAAACTGTATTACAGATTAGTCAGGGGAAGTATACGACCATCTCAAAGCACTTGTTTACTAAACAGTGTTCTAACCTCAAATTCAATCCTCGTCGTTTTTGCTAGACGTGTTGGCAGTTGAGTGTTGGGACGCGAAGATCGGTTGTGCGCAGCCAGCGAGGTCGGTCTGCCTCGTGTTTAGTCTAAGGTCGTGGTGGCTGAGGAGGGACGTGGTTGCGCTGCCCGCAGGTTCGCCCGACTCCAAGAGCTTCTTCGAGCAAATGGCGACGACCATCATGAACAACCTGCAGGTGTTCGCTCGCAACGTCCACGTGCGCTACGAGGACGTGGTCAGCAACCCGGACTGCGCTCTCGCCTGCGGCCTCTGTATCCAGAGCGTGTCCGTTGAGACCACCAACAGGTAGGCCAGGCCCCTCCCTGCACTGCGCTCCGCAGTTTCCGCGGGGAAATATGGTATGGGGCATGGGTCCCCACCATCAACCATTTTCCTTCATAAATTACATTTAAGTTTATTTAACGAAATTTTTTGCACGACACTGCATTAATAATAGCTGCTTGCGCTATATTAAGTTGTTATGTTTTCACTGACTTTGTTAATATTTAATTAGTAACAGCTGGGAAGAAGTAAATGATTTTTTCCTTGCGGGCAACTACAGCAGTTAAATCACTGTAGCCAAGCAATACCAACTTCAGAAAATATACAAAGGATTGTTCTGTGTCCTGTCGTTCCGATGAGGGCGAAACGAGGTTCTTATGGAGCGCAGCCGGAACGCCATGGCGGGAGGAAACGGGAGATCCCCGAGAAAACCCGATGACCAGCGGCACCGTCCGGCGTGATTCCCACGTGCGATAACCAGGGGTGTAACCCTGCTGGGAATTGAACCCGGTTCGTCTANAAATATGGCATGGGGCATGGGTCCCCACCATCAACCATTTTCCTTCATAAATTACATTTAAGTTTATTTGACGAAATTTTTCGCACGACACTGCATTAATAATAGCTGCTTGCGCTATATTAAGTTGTTATGTTTTCACTGACTTTGTTAATATTTAATTAGTAACAGCTGGGAAGAAGTAAATGATTTTTTCCTTGCGGGCAACTACAGCAGTTAAATCACTGTAGCCAAGCAATACCAACTTCAGAAAATATACAAAGGATTGTTCTGTGTCCTGTCGTTCCGATGAGGGCGAAACGAGGTTCTTATGGAGCGCAGCCGGAACGCCATGGCGGGAGGAAACGGGAGATCCCCGAGAAAACCCGATGACCAGCGGCACCGTCCGGCGTGATTCCCACGTGCGATAACCAGGGGTGTAACCCTGCTGGGAATTGAACCCGGTTCGTCTAGGGGGGGGGGACGAGTAGTTTGACAACTACACCATCGCTACTCGTACCATAAGAGAGAACATGGCATAGAGTGCACAAACCAACTGCGCTTTGGTCACTCTCCGTGTTACGCCACTGGATTGGTTTTATGCCAATTGCACATTCAAAACAAACATGTGTACAATTTGAGGTTAGCAAATTGTTTATGTAAACATAGGATGTTCGCGGTAAACTGAACACTATTGATAGACCTGCTTAAGATCTACTTGTATACATAATGTGTATTCTTCCACGCAATGTAAAATTAACATTGCGATTAGTATGATCTCTTTATTCATTCACTAAAAATGTTACGAAAGTAAATTTTTTACAAATTTGTTTTTTCTTACTCCGATATGTATTTAAAACTGAAAGCAAAATAAATACATTTCAGTGATTACAAATATTTACCTAACAATTTTAATTCAACTTTAAGGCGTGGAACTACTTTCCCTCCATCGTTACCATCTTCACTGGGCGCACGCCAGTCAGTGTGCCTGTTAAAATATTATGCAGGTAGAGGCAGCGAAACTTTTCAACATTTNCTTCACTGGGCGCACGCCAGTCAGTGTGCCTGTTAAAATATTATGCAGGTAGAGGCAGCGAAACTTTTCAACATTTGATTTGAAAAGTGCTTAAAGAACAGCGAACAGACTGCAAAGCTTGGTTCACAATGAAAGACGAGTACGTGAGTGAGTGAAGAGATTTGGGCGGCTCTTAACAGCGAGGTCTTGAGAGCCGATGAGGGTGATTGGGGCGATTATGGAGCAGCACTGGAATGAAGGNGGCGGCTCTTAACAGCGAGGTCTTGAGAGCCGATGAGGGTGATTGGGGCGATTATGGAGCAGCACTGGAATGAAGGGGCCTGGGAAACGGGAGATCCTCGAGAAAACCCTCCGACTAGCGATTCGTCTTGGTGGGAGGTAAGCAGGCTAACCACTCAGCCACCGTGGTCCCCGAAGGCGAGTACGTGTTGAAATAATGCATAATAACGTGAACATGNAGCAGGCTAACCACTCAGCCACCGTGGTCCCCGAAGGCGAGTACGTGTTGAAATAATGCATAATAACGTGAACATGTGAAGGACAAAGTAACCGGACCTAATTTTGGCGCCTTGATGAAACATACATTTTAATATTATTTGATGAATACTGGCGTAACTACACTTTGTGCGGAACCTCATTAGTTTCATTTCCACTTTGCTAAACAATGTCACACCCTCTCAAATGTGATCTTAATTTCCAAACATTCTACAAATTAGCATATAAAATTCGCAACAAAAACCATTAATTAATGCAATTCAACTACAGCCGCAAACATTCCCGTTTCTTGGTCAAATATATATGCAAACAAACGCAATAATCACATTTTACTGGAACACTCAATGCATTTGCCATCTCGTTATACCGTCTATAANTATATGCAAACAAACGCAATAATCACATTTTACTGGAACACTCAATGCATTTGCCATCTCGTTATACCGTCTATAACGGTAATTTTCTTGAATACGGTGTTGCGCTCTGGAGGTATCGAACAATCGAATAAGTTGTTCATGGTCAACTGAGCACTTATGAAAACCCTGCTTAAGATTCAGTTGTATGATTATCGTGTTCCCCTCAGACGTATGTAAAATTAACATTTTTACGGGCCTGATCACTTTATTCATGCGTCGGTCAGTAAAACTGCAGTGACGTTATTAGAAATGTTAATATTTTAACATTTTGCTAATTCATACACTTATATGCATAAAAATACAGAAAGTAAAAAAAATAATTTCAGTATTCGTAAATGCTTTACTAACACTCTTAATTCAGCGTTAAGACAGAGAACTACTTTAACTTCGCCGTTATCAACTTTATCGGCCGCATGCCATTCAGTGTTCTAGTTTAAATACATGCAGGCAGGGGGAGTGACATTTCTCAAAGGTTAATTTCTTGAGTACTCAGTTAACCGTGAACAACCTTAATAGGTATAGTCTATTTACAGTTTTTTTTCAGACTTTTTGAAACAAACCTTAGAAAAATCACCCCATGTAGGACACGTGTGTTTGATTCCAAAATATGTGATTTATCACAAGCGTTTTATAATTGTGTTAACGTAAAAGTACCTTATTTTAGGTTATATTGAACTTTNAAATATGTGATTTATCACAAGCGTTTTATAATTGTGTTAACGTAAAAGTACCTTATTTTAGGTTATATTGAACTTTTACTTATATTTTATCTATAAAATATAAAATCTCGTTCATGATTAATACGAATAAAAACAGAGAAATAATGCGTGTCGGTAACGCCAGGTAAGAAATAGTTCTTATGAGAAATGTTCTTTCACCGAGCGCGCACGAATGCGGTGCGTAGTCCCTTCGGAGCAGTTCTCTAGACTCTGTTAAGCTGTGTTCGCTCGAGGCGGAGGGATATTATGGAAGTAGGACCGGAGAAGCGTGAAGTAACCGCGAGTGGACTGCAGTGGTGTGTGTGTGTGTGTATGCGTGTGTGCCAGCAAGTGGAAGCCGAGCCTGACGGTGGCGGGGGCGTCGTCGCTGTACCAGCTGGTGCGCCTGGAGTCGCTGTCGGCGTACTGGAACCCGGGCTGCGGGGCGGAGCGCCTGGTCGTGTCCGCCGTCGACCCGGCGCAGCCCTACGCCTGGCGCGCCGAGATGCGGCGCGGCCTCGACACCTTCTGCGTCCTCGGCGAGGACTTCGAGTTCGGTGAGCATCGTTCTACTCTCCCCCACCTCAGTTAAAGCGACGTTCATTTCACTCAGGCTACCAACTAACAGAGTTTCCTTATTGGCAGAATCTAGCATGTGTAACATTAGAGGACACATTTAATTAAAATTCTAAGCTACGAGAATAATAAAAGAGAAAAATTCCACTTTGTTAAGTAGTTATTTTATATTATATGATTATTCCAATTATTCTGTTTTTAACGTAGAAAACAGTAATAATTCGGTACACGTGCGACACTAGCGCTTACCTAGTGGCGAGAAATGTTAGTTACCAAACTAAAATCATTGAACTTCCCAACCTGAGTAGAATAAAAGTTAGTTAAGCTTACTTGTGTGACATGTTCGGAAGATCAATGTTGAAAGTTTGGCAGCCAAACATTTTCGCCACTAAGTAAGCGCTAGTGTCGCATGTGTACCAGAGGTTCTTTATTTTATACGTTAAAAAACAGGATATTTGCCATAATCATAAATCAAATATTGAATAACTTCTTAACTAAGTAAAATCAATTAATTTTATTATTAACGTGGCTTAAATTTTTAATTAAAAGTTAACTTTTGGAACACTGCGCACCTAGTGGCGGAAATTTTTCCTATGACAAACTCTCCCATAAGAAATCACGTTTGGTTCCTAACCTGAGTAGAATAAACCTTACAAGAGGACAACAAGTGTTCAGAAAGGATCAGATGAGATATAGTCCATTCACGGTTACTTGCAACTTTTCTGAATCCCTGCTGAAGTTCTATTTCCAGGATATTCCTCCGCTTCATGCAAACAAAGTTAACTAAGTCTAGAAATTTAAACCAAAGCGATAGATGACCGCATTCGTGCGCAATTGATGTAATAATAATTTGAACAAGAACTATTTCTCACTAAGCATTACCAACTCACATATTTTCTCCCTGTTTTTATTCGTTTTAATTATACATGTTATATCAGATTTTATAGATAAAATATATGTAAAAGCTCAATTAAACTAAAAATAAGTTATCTTTTTGTTTACACCAGTATAAAACGTTTTTCATACAAGGCATANGTAAAAGCTCAATTAAACTAAAAATAAGTTATCTTTTTGTTTACACCAGTATAAAACGTTTTTCATACAAGGCATATATAGGAAACAAACAAATACGTCATACATTGGGTGATTTCTCAAAGGTTTGTTAAAAAAAATGAAGAAACTGTGAACAGACTATATCAAGCAAGTACTCTTAATGGAAAAGGCGGGTGATTGACCAGGGAGAACAGAGCTGCCACTGATCTTCAATAAAAAACCTTAAATGACCCACACAAAACTACTATAGTCTATTTACTGTTTCTTCACACTTTTTTTAATCAAACCATTAAACAATCACCCCACGTATGACGTGTTTCGTTATTTCCCAACTATGTCGAGTATCACAAGCGTTTTGTACATCTGTTAACATGAAAATACCTTATTTTTGGTTAAATTGAACTTTAACTTACATTTTATCTATTTAAGGTGACTGCGGTGTTTAAGCATCTTTGCCCTCGTAGCTCAGGGGCAGAGTGGCCAACTTGTAGTCGGAGGGTCGTGAGTTCGCACCCCGGTTCCTGCACAGCAGATTTTCAGCTCACATGTCATGCACACACGTACTGTGAATTTTTCATCAAGTCGGTCTACTTGAGCTCATCACATGGCAAAATACACACGCATACACACACACACATACTGTGAAACGTCAAACGTCATATACGCTATGTCCAACGGCAGTAGTATCAGTCAATAAAGTAAAATTTAAAAATAAAAGCGGTAAGCCTGCTCGCATCCCATCTAGGCGATCCGGGTTCAATCCCCGGCCGGATCACTCCCGGATTTTCACAAGCTGAAATCGTGCCGGATGATGGCGCCGATCAGCGGGTTTTCTCGGGGATCTCCCGTTTCCCCCCGNATTTTCACAAGCTGAAATCGTGCCGGATGATGGCGCCGATCAGCGGGTTTTCTCGGGGATCTCCCGTTTCCCCCCCGCCCTTGCATTCCGGCGCTGCTTCATCTCATCCATCCCGTGGAACGCAACGGCAAACTATCGCTGTATCANCCCCCCGCCCTTGCATTCCGGCGCTGCTTCATCTCATCCATCCCGTGGAACGCAACGGCAAACTATCGCTGTATCATCCTGCCTGGATGCCTTGGTCAAAACTCGGCCTCCTTTCCCGTGTCGTGTCCTCCCCCCCCCACACACATCCTATTTTGATATGAATAAAAACGTAGAGGACATGGGTGTGTTGGTAATGCCTGGTAAGGGTTAGTTCTTACGCAAAATATTACTACGCTGGGTACGCACGAATGCGGCTCGTTGTCCCTTCGGTGTAGTTTTCTAAATGTAGCTAAGCTTTGTTTGCACGAGGCGGAGGAACAGTGTGGAAGTAGTACTCGAGCAGGGCTTGAGGAGACTTGGAAGTGACCACGGACGGACTCCAGAGTGGATGTCTTCCTGACGCGCGGTGGGCTTGCTCGTGTGCCGGCAGTGGTGAAGCCCATCACGTGCAAGGTGAAGGTGATCGTCAACAAGTCGAACGAGGCGCGGGTGCCCAAACTGCTGGTCGACTTCGTCCTGCAGGACGCCGCGACGCAGCTGTCCCGCCAGCAGTACCTCTCCATCATGGGGCTGCGCGAGTCCTTGCGCAGGATGAGGATCAACAGGTCAGCCACCACGACGTTTATCCCGCTCGCGTTGGGAAGCTCAGCGCTTTTAGCCCGGCTACCAAAAATATTTCGTCGCCAGGGTGCACTGCTGTTGGATGTGTACCGGATTTTCCTGTCTTGAATTGTGTTGGTCCTACGCACTAGAGTGGAAATATAACGAAATATGTTCTGTCTTAAAACTGAATTTAGCAAAACGTTGGCTAATACAATTACTTCATTTAAATATGACAAACTAATCTTAAAAGAATAATAAAATCGTAAAAATCATAATTTTTTAAATTTTTTTGCGCAGTTTCCTTATAGGGAAGGAGAATATTACAAAGTTCCTTTCGATGACGGCTGTATTTATTTGGTACATAAATTCATAATGTTTTCAAATTGTAATTTTCTTGCTTATGAATGATCATTGCCAAACACAGCTGTAGTTTTACTTTTCACTTTTGTAAACACTCTTGGAGGGTTTTAATAATAGTAAAGAATTAAATTTAATGCTTAAATTTCCGCTGGAAAGTATTATATTCGAGCCAAACACGAACTTTTTACACACAGATAAGAATACTTTTCTCAATTTACCGCCAGCTTAAAAGCGACCTATTTGAAACACCAGAGCACATTGCGGCAGAAATTTTTCCTATGCCAAACTCTCACATAAGGAATCTCGTTTTTTTCCTCACCTGAGTGTAATAAACCTCGGACACGCCGCAGCTCGGCGCCTTCACGTTCGATCAAACATTGCGTTGAGAGGCGTTCGGAATCAGCCCCCAGGTCCGGTTATCTGCATCTCTGTCGCTCTCTCTTTACGAGTGCCCGTGGACTAGTTACTGCGCATGCGTTAATGGGCGGCCGTCACTTCTGCGCATGCGCATTTTCAACCATCGATTTTCATCACAGTGTCCTAACATAACAAGACCCCACAAGTTAACCTAGGACAGTGGGCGAGAATAGCTGGACTCACAACCATCCGTCGCATCCGTCCGGCGGTCACGTGATCTTCAACCAATCGCAGGGCAACCTTTTTTTCTATCCATAAATCCGTCAAGCACTTCTCAATCTTTTACTTTTGACGGACTGACGGATGGGTCACCGCCTTCTGACGACATTTCCTAGAAGCGAATACGCACTTTGAAATAACATGCAAGGCGGTGGATATGTGTTTATTTATCTTTGGTGGTATAGGCTGTTCATGGTAACGTGAGCACTTTTGAGGCCCGAGTTACTTTTTTATTTCAACAATTTTTTTATCCTTAACCACCTTTTTAAATAAATATTGCCACGTAAGTAATAAACACGGTGTGTATATTCCACTGCACTCGGAAGTTAACGTCTAAGGCTAAAATAAAAAAATATTTGTTGACTATTATTCCAAACGTGAGGACTTTCAAAAGTACTCACTTTACCGTGAATAGCCTATAATTTTAGGAATTTAAAATGTAAAAAATAATTCAACATAAATGGTTGTAAAGTAAAAATAATATTTCTCCAAAATGTTTTCCTCATGAAAATGAATTTCCAACGAAAATATANTAAATGTAAAAAATAATTCAGCATAAATGGTTGTAAAGTAAAAATAATATTTCTCCAAAATGTTTTCCTCATGAAAATGAATTTCCAACGAAAATATACCTCAAACTAAAGAAAGATTATGATGTTATGTTGTCGCACTGAAATTTTTCCGGACAGAAGGATTGATGGAAGACGGAGTGTTGTGAGTCGCTTTCAACTGACGGACAAAAAAAAAACAGATGGACGACTGACTTACGGACGGGCGACTGACGGGTGCAAGGGATGGCTGTGAGCCCTGCTTAAGTGATTTAGTGTTTAAACTAACCTTGCCGATCCTCAACTATCCTATAATACTAGTGGAAATAGTGATTTTGTAGCGTAAACGTGTCTAGGATAGTTGATTGATGTAGCTCGTTTTCACACGCACATGCCCAGTATCCACGGCCTAGACTATCCACACGTGCTTGTTCTTTTCAGCCTGCACATGTNTAGCTCGTTTTCACACGCACATGCCCAGTATCCACGGCCTAGACTATCCACACGTGCTTGTTCTTTTCAGCCTGCACATGTTGCAAACTACTGCAAATAGTTCATGTTTATTTGAGTACTTCTGATGCCAACCTTAGAAAAATGAATCTCTGTTTTCGCTTGAATTATAAACGTGAACAGTGGATGTAATACTCAAATTCACGCTGGCAGCAAGTCAGGGAACTGGTACCGTGCATAAACATATCATTCAGTGCGTACCGTTTCAATCGATGTAAAAATTAAAGTTTTATTTCATTTTCAAACAAATTAAAGCAATAACTTACATACTTATTGTTTCAAAAACTTTTGCAGTGTCACTTAATGCATGCCTACTAGTGATAATGACAGTGGCAACATTGGCNTACTTATTGTTTCAAAAACTTTTGCAGTGTCACTTAATGCATGCCTACTAGTGATAATGACAGTGGCAACATTGGTTTTTACATGTAGCAGAAATATACACAAGTTGAAAGATTCTAAGCTGGGTTTTCTAAAGTACCCATTTAATCACGAATTAACTGTAATGCTTCATCAAGTAGCTAAATTTCCTTTTAGTCCCATGCGTTTTGCCAAATTACATGGCAAAGCAAATATCTTTAAATACACAAATAATTAAAAGCTAATTCCATTCACAACTAAAGCAATGCGTATTAGAACTCCATGCTTTTTAACTACTAAAGATATGTGTATGTTTAATGTAAGTTTTTGGATTTGAGAATATTAGATTCTTAGAAGTAATTTTTAAAATAATGGTATCTCCAAATACTTGTGGCGCAATGCCTAGCAATATTTCCTTTATCATTTTTATTTCATCTTCGCAGATGGTTCAATTAATTTATTAGTACAATAGGATAAAATTCAAATTATGTATCGGAAAGGTAATAATTGTAAAATACTGCAAAACAAAAATTAATATTTTATGAAATATTTCTTTAACTAATTTTAAACATTAAATAAATATTTCATAAAATGTTTATTTTTGTACTGCAGTTTTTACAAAACCTTTTAAAAAACATTATTTTATTTTAATCTAATGAACTAATAAAAAAGTATAACCATCTGCGAAAATAAAATAAAAATTGTAAAATAAATATTGCTTGGCATTGGGTCACAAGTCTTAGGAGATACTCATAACAAAGTAATGAGAACAACCAAAATGCAGTGCTTTTTCCTCAAATTCTTGTGTTGGTTGTTAGGCACTTCCGGCAGTTTCACCCGGACGTACCTGTGAAGAAGAATGTGCCGAGGTGGTGGAAGTACGCTTATGACTCTGTTCTGCAGCAAAGAGTGCGGCCCTACTCTTGGCAGTACATCAAGAAGCACAGGCGAGTCAAACATAATAACATATTAAAAACATCCTTCCTAAGCAATGCTTTCGCTAGCAGTATAACCTCTATCTTAATGCAGCTTATGCACTCAGACATCTGCAGCTGTTAGCTATCACTTTCTTTCCTGTCAATCTGCCTGTTCAATAAAAATGTTTTTTTTTTTTCATATATCTGACGTAACAGGTTGCACATATCATTCTCCCTTACCGTTCCCTTAAAACCATAGTGAATTCTAGAACAATTGGAGTGGAGTCAAAGGGTATAGCCTGTAGAAATACAAAGATCCTATGATCTAGAGCCGCGGAGTAATCAGCAACATTACACTAAAAAAAAAAAAAGCTTTGTGGCTGCTACAAAATGTTTTGTTGGAATACGCACAGCCAAATTGTTTTGTGATGTACACAAACTATTTTAGTTGTCACCACTAAACATGCGTGGCCTAGAAATATATTTTTTTGGTGGCTACAAAACATTTTGTGCTCACCACATAATTATTTGGCTGTGTGTAAAAAAAACNTAGAAATATATTTTTTTGGTGGCTACAAAACATTTTGTGCTCACCACATAATTATTTGGCTGTGTGTAAAAAAAACGTTTTGTTGCAGCCAAAAAGCGTTTTATTCAGTCTATGCCCTGAAAGTTTGTGCAAAACTCGAACCGTGTAAAAGGTTGCTGATTTTTTTAATACGACCGTCTTCAGAACTTAAATGATCACATCATGCTTAAGAAGCTAACCTCGTAGATTGCTCAGAAGTGAATCGCCGTAGTATTAAGTCCACACGNTTAAATGATCACATCATGCTTAAGAAGCTAACCTCGTAGATTGCTCAGAAGTGAATCGCCGTAGTATTAAGTCCACATGGACCCATTATCTTTACCCGATATTCGTTTTCAGGGTGCGTCACTCAGAGATTGTATGGCGTACCTGTGTACTGATTGGTGAATTTTGTGGATATTTGGCTTACTGGTTAGGAATTTTCCAGTGTTCCAATATTCAGAGGCATTCGAATATTAACAATTTCATTGACCTGACGTTTGGTGTTCTCATTTTGCTCCACAATCCTGCTCTCTACTGTAGCCATATGATAATAACAATTTTTTTCAGACCCACGTTTTCATTCACAACACGTTCATCCCTGGAAACAAAGTTACATGTTTCTTTAGTCGCTACCGGTAATAATAATTTCACTCCCTAAAAAATGACCAAATCATGCCTTTTCAAATATATTCCAACATGCTTTAATATGAAAAAAAAGGCTTTTGTCCAAATAAGCCTCTGCTAGAGGATTATAAATTGACTTATATGTGCCGGACTAATTTTTTNTAGAAATATATTTTTTTGGTGGCTACAAAACATTTTGTGCTCACCACATAATTATTTGGCTGTGTGTAAAAAAAAAACGTTTTGTTGCAGCCAAAAAGCGTTTTATTCAGTCTATGCCCTGAAAGTTTGTACAAAACTCGAACCGTGTAAAAGGTTGCTGATTTTTTTAATACGACCGTCTTCAGAACTTAAATGATCACATCATGCTTAAGAAGCTAACCTCGTAGATTGCTCAGAAGTGAATCGCCGCAGTATTAAGTCCACATGGACCCATTATCTTTACCCGATATTCGTTTTCAGGGTGCGTCACTCAGAGATTGTATGGCGTACCTGTGTACTGATTGGTGAATTTTGTGGATATTTGGCTTACTGGTTAGGAATTTTCCAGTGTTCCAATATTCAGAGGCATTCGAATATTAACAATTTCATTGACCTGACGTTTGTTGTTCTCATTTTGCTCCACAATCCTGCTCTCTACTGTAGCCATATGATAATAACAATTTTTTTCACACCCACGTTTTCATTCACAACACGTTCATCCCTGGAAACAAAGTTACATGTTTCTTTAGTCGCTACCGGTAATAATAATTTCACTCCCTAAAAAATGACCAAATCATGCCTTTTCAAATATATTCCAACATGCTTTAATATGAAAAAAAAAGGCTTTTGTCCAAATAAGCCTCTGCTAGAGGATTATAAATTGACTTATATGTGCCGGACTAATTTTTTCAAAGAAAAGAACCGGTAGGCACAAGGGAGCGCTAGGTGCGATATTGACACACATGACAAGGGTTTTTCGCCTCTATGCACTGGACTGAACTGGTGTGCGTTTCCGCAGCTCTACAGCGTACAATTAAGGAATCTGAAGTAGTAACTCAAACATTTAACGCCATAATAGTGATGAAAATATGTTTGTTCTACGTACCTACGCAATTTTCAAAAGCCTCCACAATCATATTCACACTTAAATTACTTCCATTTTTGCAGCCATTTTTACTCTCGCAATACTATACCTTATAAAACACCCGAAAAAATTTTCTTTTATATACTCATGTGTAACATTTTTATAATTATATTCGTAGCCAGACCCCTTTGCTAAACGGTAATAGTTTTCTAAATAAGGAAACGTTTCATAGCTTGATACAAATCTTCTTAGTATAGCTAGGAGAGCACCTTAACGATAAACATAGCATCTGCCTGAGAAATAAATGTAATTGTAGGTTTTTTTTTTTGCAGGGAGTACTACGGAAACTATAAGGATGTTTACAAGAAAACAGTTCTCAGTCCCAACGACACAGAATTGAAGTTGGATCTGCAGAAGCTGGAGGACCAGCTGACAATCGTTGACATCGTTATAGCGAGGGAGCATGCGAAGATAGAGGTGAATATACTACATTTGTCGCAAAATAATAGTTCCACTGTGCCATGGTGGTGTAGTAGTCAGACTACTCGCCTTCCACCAACGTGAACAGTGTCCAATTTCCGGCGGGGTTCCAAGGATTTTCGCATGTGGGGAACATGGCGGACGTTTCTGTTGGTCGGAGGGTTTTCTCAAGCTACTCATTTTTTCCCAGCCCTTACATTCCGCCACTTCTCCATCTTCACATCATTTCGCCCTCGCAGGTGATCAAGACCTCGTTGTCACGCGCTAATCTAAATTTCTCAACACTGTGGCAAAATATTCCGTACTTCACTTGTGTTAGCTCTGATGAACTCAAATAATCCCTAAGTATTCAAGAAGTGTGGTTCAGTGCTCTGTGAAGCAGGGAACACTGTCAGTTATCTGAAGAGTTCTAGGACAACAAAAACACAATGGGATGCTTTAATTAAATACACATTAAATATACGTCCTCCTATCCCAGTCAACCGCCCAAGCCACTCAATCAGGACGTAGCAGGTTTGATTCGCATGGAAGCCTTACTGATTTTTCAACTCGCCAGATATCGAGCCGGGAGCGTTTGTAAGCTTTATAAACTTTAGCAAGACCTGTAACTCACACGCAATAATATTTTCTTGAGGAATATTGTCTGCTTTAGATGGTGTATAAGGATGAAAACGTTGGGATAAAAATGTTGAAAATCCCCATTAAATGTAAAACAAAGATTTATCATCAGAAAAATAATAATACATTTTTTTTTTACATTCTATATTCCCTGTACAAGAAAGAACTTCTAATGCACATTGGAAAAAATATTTTATATGGTAATTNTTGAAAATCCCCATTAAATGTAAAACAAAAATTTATCATCAGAAAAATAATAATACATTTTTTTTACATTCTATATTCCCTGTACAAGAAAGAACTTCTAATGCACATTGGAAAAAATATTTTATATGGTAATTTATCCTGCCAAATTAGTTTGTGGTTATCACCAAATTATTTCTTAGTGGTCAGTGAAAATTAAATAATTCTGTCCCCACTACATTTTTTTTGGAGAGCGGATTCCCACAAAATATTTTGTGGCTTCCGCAATTTTATTTTCACTGTGATAATGGGACTTACTAAGTATTAATTTTGATATAACTCATCTTAAATAGTGGAGTAAGGGGGGATATGCATGAAGTGTAGACAGATATCAACACGCAATAGAACCATTCTAAACATTTACCCTTAACGATTAATGATTGGCCAATCCAGTAACACATAAATTCATTATATAATATGAGAATGCTTAGGTTGTAACCATGAATGTATTAATAATTAATAGTTTGAACAGTGTTTTCAGTGAACAGCGTAGGTTAGTCAGGCGAAATCAGTAGCAAGAATTACGAATGAGAGGAAATGTCATCCAAATATCCCTTTCCTTTATAATAGGAAGTGATTTATCTGAACGTTAGTTATTTAGCATACAAAGTTCAAAGTATAGATCTATTACCCTAGTATTACCCCTCTCTGGTGAACAATATTACTGAAATAGTTAAGTGAAGACATTCCTAGTGTTGCAGACTTGGACCGCCACTCCGCTGAAATGTATTCATTCGCCACTTCACACCAGCCTCGGAATACTCATTGGGTGTAATCGCAAAACCGTCACACTCTTATATGATAATGAGGCCGAGCCACTGTGTTGAGTAAGGCTTACTCGNTTGGGTGTAATCGCAAAACCGTCACACTCTTATATGATAATGAGGCCGAGCCACTGTGTTGAGTAAGGCTTACTCGCTACGTGACCCTAAATTTGTTTAGATGGTTCCGGTTGATTAATCTCTGCCCCAACTGCGCATATGTTAACGGGCAAACTGACCAGTATGAATCAAGAAAAGNTTGGGTGTAATCGCAAAACCGTCACACTCTTATATGATAATGAGGCCGAGCCACTGTGTTGAGTAAGGCTTACTCACTACGTGACCCTAAATTTGTTTAGCTGGTTCCGGTTGATTAATCTCTGCCCCAACTGCGCATATGTTAACGGGCAAACTGACCAGTATGAATAAAGAAAAGNTGGTTCCGGTTGATTAATCTCTGCCCCAACTGCGCATATGTTAACGGGCAAACTGACCAGTATGAATAAAGAAAAGTTGCCAGCATTGTAGGAAAATTAGTTCCATGTCTTAACGTTGGGTTGAAAGTGTCATGATTTAATTTATGGATACTGAACATATTTGATTTATTTTCTGTTTGTTTTCACACATTCAAATATAAAAATTGACATGTAAGTACGGTATTTGCGTTCATAAAAAAACAGTAAAAGTTGCTGGTCCTACGTCAATGTGTTGGAAGGATACAAATTGAGCAAAAAATGAGCCTGAGCAGGGCTTAAAAAAAGCTTAATTAAAAGCAACCATCCTATATGCTGTTCCCTGTAAAATGGGCACTTCTGAATGCCCTGTTTAAGGTCTGCTTGTATGCACATTGTGTATTCTTAAACCATAAGTAAAATTAACAATGCCACGGGTCTGACCACTTCATTCATGCGCCGGTCAAGTGCAAATGTAAAAACATTATAAAAGTTAATATTTCACAAATTTTCAAATTCTCACACTAGCATGCCTGAAAATATCAGAAAAAAAAAGAATAATTTCAGTATTCACGAATGTTTACCAAACACGTGTAATTAAAAGTTAAAGCACGGGACTGCTTCCTTTTCGTCGTTACCAACTTTACTGCTCGCATGTCAGCCAGTGTGCTCATAAAAATACAAGCAGGCAAGGGCATTAATATTTTTAAAGGTTTATTTCAACCACGAACAGTCTATATATATATATAAATAAATATATATATATATATATATATAAGGTAATTCGGAGCACACGGAAGTCGGTAGTTTCGGCATCCTTTATTGAGTTTTTGTAACCATGTGGTGTAAAACCCTAAGCAGTCATCATCTATGGACAATGTCACTAAGACAAGACGCCTTCAGATACCGAGACGTGCGTCGTTTCCTTGCATCAGTTTAGAACATGCGAGCCGTACGCCGATAGTGTCCTTGCGTAAAGTAGCGACGTTGTAAGTTAACAAAGGTGGTTGTTATGTGTGTTGCAGCTGCACAATGAGCGGCCAGAGCTGGTGACACTGGAGGTGCGCAAGGCGAGCTGGTGGAAGATCTGGAGCACGGACTCCACGATGGAGTTGAAGGTGCAGACGGAGAAGGCACGTGGCCTCTGGTCGCAGCTCTCGTTCCTGGAGAGGAAGAAGCTCTGCGAGACCATAGGCTACGTCGAGGACCTACAACACCCCAGCAAGCCCAAGCAGTACATAGGTACACGCACAACCCCCTAATTACGGAATAACAGACCGTGAATGGCGCCTGGCGCCTGTGCCCCGTGCCCTTATGCCAGAATGCACATAATTATACTACTACTTATGTGAGTAGTTTCTATAACATTTCCTTGTTTATTCAGAGAATAAATCAACTTCAGACATTTTAAATGCCATGAACACCCTGTTCATAATTTTTCTGCAAACAGAATTAGTAAAACCAGTGGGCCCATTTCGTTAAAAAATTTTAGATTATAAGTTTATTCCTGTGTTGTACAATGAAGCAACTAAAGTTATTTAATAGTTGTGCCTTTTTAAACTGTTATTATTATCGCACTGGAGCAGCTCAATATCATAATGTCTTGTAGTTTGGAAAATGTGTAATTCTTAGCATGTGCCGAATAAATAAGAATTTTTAAAATCCGGAACAAAAGTAGGTAAACAAATTTATACACTGTTTTGTGTTATAATTAAGTCAGTTTGCATTAAAACTTCATCTAAAATTTTTTAATGAAAAATTTTGCGACACTAGCATATTGTCATATTAGCCATTTGACATTTTTCAAACAATTCTTAATAACTCTTATGCATAATTCTATTATGTTTACTAAGGAATGTATTAAAAGTTTTCTTCCCACAAAAATGTCCTAATATCCGTTTAAAGAAACTGTAAATTATTTAATTATTGTTAGGCAAAGCATTTTTGACACAAAGTTTTCATCTGCAGGCAGGTCACAAACCTTTAATAACAGAAAAGCCGAAAAATCTTTGACCCAGTAAAATCAGGAAACGACTTCTCACGGGTGAATGCCAATAANTTTAATAACAGAAAAGCCGAAAAATCTTTGACCCAGTAAAATCAGGAAACGACTTCTCACGGGTGAATGCCAATAACGAAAGACAATCTCATGTCTTGCGAATAATGCACTGGATCTTAACGAATAGTCACCATTTGTCAATTAAAATAATCACTGGAGAGTTTAACTACATTCTTCCTCATACCAGTATTTATAGAGAGATATAACATTACCACTTTCTTGACTTAATAGAGTTGCACTGTCTTATTACTTATACATATACAGTATCTGTAATAGGCTTCCATTCGCTTATCTTTGGAAAGTCTGTTTAATCTCTTCCTCATAGACATATGTACAAAGAAATATACTTTTTTAGCTAGTGCATTTTTGATGTGTAAGATGTACATTCTTCCTAATACATATATATATGGAAGAACAAAGCCCTTCTATTGACGTGTATTTCAAGTCTTGAAGTTTCTGAAATAACATAGAGTATATTTTTTATACTTCCTGCAGTATGTCTGGGGAGAGTCCCAAGATGTGTCTTGCTCATGGAAATATTTAATATTTCTAGCAGTATGTTTTGCGGAGTGTCACAAAATGTAGCTTCCTCATGAAGACGGAGAGTCCCTAGGCATATCTTCCTCATGGAGGCATCTGCTATTTCCNTTAATAACAGAAAAGCCGAAAAATCTTTGACCCAGTAAAATCAGGAAACGACTTCTCACGGGTGAATGCCAATAAGAAAGACAATCTCATGTCTTGCGAATAATGCACTGGATCTTAACGAATAGTCACAATTTGTCAATTAAAATAATCTCTGGAGAGTTTAACTACATTCTTCCTCATACCAGTATTTATAGAGAGATATAACATTACCACTTTCTTGACTTAATAGAGTTGCACTGTCTTATTACTTATACATATACAGTATCTGTAATAGGCTTCCATTCGCTTATCTTTGGAAAGTCTGTTTAATCTCTTCCTCATAGACATATGTACAAAGAAATATACTTTTTTAGCTAGTGCATTTTTGATGTGTAAGATGTACATTCTTCCTAATACATATATATATGGAAGAACAAAGCCCTTCTATTGACGTGTATTTCAAGTCTTGAAGTTTCTGAAAGAACATAGAGTATATTTTTTATACTTCCTGCAGTATGTCTGGGGAGAGTCCCAAGATGTGTCTTGCTCATGGAAATATTTAATATTTCTAGCAGTATGTTTTGCGGAGAGTCACAAAATGTAGCTTCCTCATGAAGACGGAGAGTCCCTAGGCATATCTTCCTCATGGAGGTATTTGCTATTTCCTGCAGTACGTTTGGGGAGAGTCTCAATATTTATCTTCTTCACTCATGGAGTATTTAGTGCTTTAGCAGTATGTCTGGGGAGAGTCCCAAGGTGCCTCTTCCTTATGAATATATATATTTGATACTTCCTGGAGTATATGTGAAGAGTCTCAATGTGTATCTTCCTCATTGCGATATTGGATACATCCATCAGTACATCAGCGGAGAGTCCCAAGGTGTATATTTCTCATAAATATATTTTATACTTATAGCAGTATGTCTGGGCAGTGTCCCACGGTATATTTTCATCGTGAAGATATTTTATACCCTCGGGTTAGTCTTCCATGCAGATATTTGATTCTTCTACCAATATGAATGAGGAGGAGAAGAAAGTCCCAATATGTATCTCGCTCATGGAGATATTTGAAACTTCTAGCAGTATGTCTGAAGAGAGTACCAAGTTGTATATACCTCACGAAGATATTTGGTACATACAGTAGTATGACTGGGGAGATTTACAAGGTGAACCTTCCACATGGCGATATTTGATGCTTCTAGCAGTACGTCAGGGGAAAGTCCCAATATGTGTCCTCCTCATGGAGATATTTGATACTTCCTGTAGTATGTATGCAAATAGTCCCAATGTGTATTTTACCCATGAATATATTTATACTTCCCGCAGTACTTCTCAGGAGAGTTCCAAGAAACATATTGTTCAAAGAGATATTTGATACCTCTAGTAGTATGTCTGGGCAGAGTACCAAGATGTGTCTTCCTGACGGAGATATTTGATACTTCCTGCAATATGCCTGCAAAG
This sequence comes from Clitarchus hookeri, assembly GCA_002778355.1. Lineage (NCBI taxonomy): Eukaryota > Metazoa > Arthropoda > Insecta > Phasmatodea > Phasmatidae > Clitarchus > Clitarchus hookeri. The sequence goes on from NQII01002038.1 coordinate 37,630, forward strand.
AGTCAAACGTACATCTTGCTCAGAAATATTTGATACTTCCCACAGTAGTTCTGAGTAGCGCTTCAAGAAATATATCGTTCAAGGAGATATTTGATACCTTCTAGTATTATGTCTGGGGAAAGTCTCAAGATGTATCTTCACCATGGAGATATTTGAAACTTCTAGCAGCATGTCTGGGGAGAGTCTGAAGGAGTATCCTCCTCTAGAAGATGTTTGATGCCTCCGGCAGCATGTCTGGAGAGAGTTGTTATCTCCCCGCTGGGAGAAGGCAAGTGACGCGAGCGGGGTTGTTGCGCAGAACACAAGCTGAACCTGACGGTGGCCAACTGCTCGTTGAGCCTGCTGAGCACGAGGCACGAGGTGCTGGTTCTGACTCTGACACAGCTGCTGACGAGCGTGGAGACGAGGCCAGCGGCGCGGGCCTTCAAGGTGTCGGCGAGGGCCGAGAGCTTCGTGCTGGAGGGCTGCAGCGCCGACAACGACCTGGTGCCCGTCGTCACCGCCGACAACATACTCACAGGTGAGCTCACAGGTGGCGTACACTGAAACATCAGCTTAGAAGTGACAGCAGATCAGTTCTGTAATCGGGTTTCATGGTAGCAGCAACCAAACGTCTGCACCAGCAGCAGGATGTTACGTTAGTTTATTGCTGTTCATTTTGCTGAGGAAACAATCCAAATATTGATGAAGTTATTGAAGGAGGTAGCTATCTGTTGTGCAGAAGGAACAGAATGATCTGCTGTAGGAACTATATTCATAGTTGTAGATACAATCACATACACGACCAAGACCGATAGTTCTGTTTCTATTACTATCTACGTTAACAATATTCAGATGGTACCAACTGCCAATCTTATTTTTCACTATATTAACAATCTTGTACACTACAATTACGAAAGTTTGGTTCCTACAAACTTATCTTTTCTCAAAGTACGTGGGTTATTCGGAAAGTAAGGTCCGATTTCTTATAAAACATAAACCATCACAGATTTTTTTAAAAACTTATTTCATTTTATTCCTTACATGTTTCTCTATTTTTCTACATAGTTTCCATATTTGTTTAAACATTTGTCATAACTTTCTACAAGCTTTTGTATGCCTAAGTCATAGACGTCTGCCGCCTGTGAGGATAATCAGTCTGTAACTGCTTCTTTCACCTCGTCATCTGTGGCGAACCGCTTGCCTACCTAAAGGCGTTTGGTATTCCGACATTTACTTGTTTTCTTTGTTTATGTTCAATTGGTAAGATGGTGGGTAGATTTCCGTGCCCGGTATTTTTCTATACTGTGTAATCTGAGTGTTATATTTTGTTGTGTTAATTTGTGTTAGTCTGGTGGGCCCTGCATTCGCCAGCCGGTCGCTGTCAACCAAAGGGACTTGCCTTTCCTCCCCTCGAGGGTCTGAGGGCGTGGGTGACAGCCACAACCTGTGGCCCGTGAGGGCGAGTGATAGCTAGCAGCGCATTGAAGGGGGGAGGGGGGAGTGACCACTCCTATGCGTGGGAGTGCCTCCCCCCCCCCGCAATAGGCCAGCATGTCATGGTTGGTAGGTGGTTTCTCTGGGAGCATTTAGGTCCTTCTTCTCGTATCTTCAAGAAGTGAGGGATGACTATCTTCCTATTTCAGGCCTCCCCTGATCACCTCTCCTACTGACTGGCGCCTGCTCGGCCTTGGACCTCTATTACCATTCTCAGTTGTTATTATCATTAGCCTATTTTTTTTCCGGCGAATGTAAGGCTTATTTTTCGACACCCTTCATCTATTAAGGATACCAATTGGCAAGAATACCTAAAAATAGCGGAACAAGTGAAAATCGCTTGGCGCCAAGCCTGGACTGTACGGTGGGTGGTCAATCTGTTCCCATCCAAAATATCTGATCAGATTTTGGGTGCGAATGGCAGAATGGGGTCTGGCATTGTCATGCAGCAACAAAACTCCACACGTCAGAAGGCCACGTCACTTATTGCGTATTGCACGTCGAAGTTTAGTCAGGGTAGCGCAGTAAACGGCTGCATTGATTGTTGTCCCTTGCTGCATAAACTCGACCAACAAGACTCCATGTCTATCCCAAAACACGGTTGCCATAACCTTGCGTGTTGAGATTGTCCGCTTGGCCTTGACTTTAACTGGTGATGTCGGGTGATGCCATTCCACTGAATGAAGTTTAGACTCTGGGGTCATGTGAGAAACCCACGTCTCGTCCCTTGTGACAATCTTCTCTAAAAATTGATCACCTTCCTTATGATATCAGTCCAAAAAATCAAGAGCACAAGCAATTCTTTTCAGTTGGTGTTCCTCAGTAAGCAGCCTGGGAACCCAACGTGAGCACAATTTGTGAAATTGCAAATCTTCAGAGACAATTTTGTGCAAAGTTGTTCTACCCACATTCGGAAATTCCAATGCTAAAGTTGAAATTGTGAATTGCCGGTATTCACGAATCTTTTCGTCCACGGCTTTGACCAAATATTCTGTGATCACTTATGGTCCGCCTGATCGCGGTTCATCATGGACATTTTCCCGTCCGTCCTTGAAAGCTCTCACCCACTTACGCACTTTGCTGTCACTCATCGCATTGAGGCCATACACTTTACTTATCTGTCGATGAACTTCCGCTGCTGGAACGTTCCTTGCTGTCAAAACCGAATCACTGACCGTATTTCACAGTCGGCGGGTTGATAAATTGTTTCAAACATTTTGAACTGACACTGTAAACAGCACACTGCAACAATACCAATGCAAATGGCGTCGTTTGACGAGCAAGGCATGCCGGGAGTCGGCGCGCATGCGCGTTACAATGTTCGCGCGACATTTGATTAACTACGGCGATTCGGACCTTACTTTCCGAATACCCTCGTATTTTCAGAAAAAAATACATGCAAGCCACATAACATTGTAAACATACATGTCAACCATATGTTAACAGTGTATCTAATATTTTACTTCAGTTGTAATATTACTAATATGTGTATCATTTTTATGTTGACTAATAATATTTTATTGGATCGATTTGGTAAAAACTTATAGATATAATGTAAAATTAGGTAAATTTCTAAGACAAATGTTATTACAAATAAGTGCTTCACTTTAAAGTATTTTTCACTTTAAATGATATTTTCAAAAATGTCTGACAAATGTGATTAGAATTAAGTATTTGTCCCTTTTTAAACTTTGTTTTCAGATTCTACTGAACTTACTATGCAATTTGAATGTGTGCGAGAAAGGCCCATTTGAAATGGCTGTTCTAGGCATTTATGCAGTTTGTTTTCTTTCTAGGAAACACTTCGTCCAACTTTTTCTCAATCGACTTCGAGAAAAACCCACTCAACATGGACACAGAGTTCGGCCTCTTGATTAGCCTTGAGCCAATGGAAATCATCTATCACGAGGTAAGAAACGACGAAGGGCTTATGCTGCGAGACTGTAATGGTTGAAATCTGGAGAAGCTGAAATTTGTTAGGTACCGCGAGGGCACGTTGCAGAATGGTGTCGCGAAAACTGCAAACTTCTTGGAGTCGCTTGTGGAGTTATCGCTCTAAGCTATTTGCTCTGTAAAGTTGATAAAGGTTGAATAAAAGAGAGGCTGGGCTATACTAAGAACACCGAAGACTAGTAAGTTATAACGGTGTCATAATAATAATATATTTAAGAACATATTATCTGCTTCTGATTACTCTAATGGTTTGTTTATGATGTTGTGTTGTAAAAGAAGTAAGTCTGGCGGGGCGGGACCACAAATAGTGGAAATAGTGAACTCCTTTCGACCATGGATGACATGTACACTGGGGGAAAAACAGTTAAAGGAGACAAATTTCTTTACTTAATTGTTAATACAGGGGCAAGAAATAAAATAATTTTTGGTACCACCTAAATACTGATAAATTATGCATACAACCTGAAAAATGCATGTTATTTTCTAAAAGCAAGTTCCACTTCACCACCCATGATACATCCGAGTTGGTTTCATTTGCTTATTGGCTTCTGCAACACACTTGGATATGGTTGGACCGTCCTCTCGTAAGTGGCTTATTATTCTTTCAAATCCACGTCCACAGCGTAAAAAAAAAAGATGTAGCCCGATGACAAAACCAATGCAAAAACAAATTATTTCCGAAGTTATTCTGCCTTCAAATAAAATCACGAATTTTGCAGTTCTCTGTACCCCCATAATCGTCTATTGCGGCCCGGCCCTACTTGTGATTGTATTTGCAGCTGCACTTAAGAGTTTATGGTTACAACAGAAGGGCACTGTGTTTGTGTTATACAATTACAATTTATTTAACAGAAACACTTCCGCAGTATTTGGATTGTTTCCACAAAAGGTAGAATAGTTATAAAGTAACATTATGATGGTAATACCAGTACTCTGACATCCGATGGCAAACCTGTTCTGTTATCTGTCCTATGCTGATATAAGCTGTTCACAGTAAACTGAGCACTTTTAAAAGCCCTGCTTAAAATCTGCTTGCATACACATCGTGTATTGCTCCACCATGTGTAAAATTAACGTTTCCATGGGCCTCATAACTTTATTTATACGTCAGTCAAGTAAAGATTCGAAATTTTAGAAAAGTACAAATTTTATAAATTTGTTAATTCTTACACTTACATGCATTAAGAAAACAGAAATGAAAGGCAATTAAATTATTTTAGTATTCACAAAGGTGAGCCAAACACTTTTAATTCAACGCCAAGACATGGAACTACCTTCCCTCCGACGTTACCAACTCTACTGGGTGCATTACACTGACCGTGTCCATTGAAATATATGCAGGTATATACTATTCACGATAGAGTGAGCACTTTTGAAAGCTCTCTCATTTGGAATAATAGTTAAAATATATATTTTATTTTAGCCCTAGACGTTAACTTCCGAGTGCGATGGAATATGCTCATTGTGTTTATTACATACATAGCAATATTTATTAAAAATAAAAGGCGGTTAAAGGATCAAATATGGCTGAAATGAAAAAAATAGCTAAGACCTTAAAAATGGCCAGTTTATCGTGAGCAGCCTATTGTTATGAGCCTGGGTGGAGAGCGTTGCGGCAGTGCGGAGTGTTGAAGTGGCTCAGGCGGGACAGTGACGAAGGAGGACGGCGTGTGTTTGTTGTGACAGCACGCGGTGACGGAGATAGTGACCTTCTTCCAGCGGCGGCCGGCGTCGCTGCAGGAGCTGGCGGACTGGTGGTGGCGCAAGGCGTCGCGCGCCTCCAGTCCCGCCAGGGAGCTCCTGCACGCCCTCCTCGAGCGGCGGCGCACCATCAACGTCTGCATGGACCTCAAGGGACCCTACTTCGTCGTCCCCGAGCTCGGCTCGCTCCAGAAGTGAGTCCTCCCGCCTGCAGTGCCAGGGGCCGCGGTGTTGTAGTGGTTAGACTACGTGCCTCCCACCGAGGCGACGGTCCCATGTGGGTATCGTGCCGGAAGGTTTTCTCGGGGATCTCCTGTTTCCACCACCGTTCCATTGCGGTGCTGCTACGTACTCACCTCGCTTCATCCTCATCGGCTCTCAAGACTTCGCTCACTCACAATGCCCGGCACGTGTCTGGACACGCGAGTTTCATCCAGTGTTGCTGGCCGGCAGAGGGTGAAAATCCCATGCCGAGACTCAAAATATCCCATATCACTTACTGTATTTCGCACAAAATTAATAACACAGAAAAAAAACAGAAAAGCAATTACTTAAATCGGTTATCTTTTCAATAGCGTTCATTCAGTTTCCAGACAATTTAATACAAGTAGAAACCTCAGTACCTATAAACGCATATACTCGGTTGCTTTCAGTTCCTGTGTACACAAACATATTCACTCATCATACAAACAGTAACGTTGAGCTGTCCACATTTTGTTATGCAGTCATGGATGATTTTCTCGTACACCGAAAGTTTGTTTGTCAAATTTATTGTCTTGAAATGCCCACGTGGTTACCAGTGGCGTGTGATGAAGTGTTGCAAGGTAAGACGGTGCTTTCTCAGTGCTGTACACACTCGGCAGACGCAGCAGGAACCAGTGACCAAAGTGATGCCGGGAGAAACTGAATGTATTGCGGCTACTCACGAGAGTGCGGCGAGTCCCATCACGCACGTGCAGTGACGTCAATTGCACTACTACGTTTAAGCGGCCGATGTGTAAACTAGATAAAGATCATGTATATAATAGAGCAAATTGTGTTTAGGCTCCATTCTTCAGTAGCACTGTCTCCTTTCCTTGTATATTAATTGCTATGAATTATTTTAGCGGCGTGAACACAAGTTGCATATAGTATTGTGTATTTTAAAATAATACTAATTATATTGATTTACAATTGTGTAAAAAAATGTTTGTAGGAAACACTTCAATTCAAAACAAATTTTCGTTCAGTTCGTGTTTGCTTAATTTGAGATATTCTCATGCTAAAATTGACTTTTTTCCTTTTCAAAATTTTAAAGATAAATTAATCTCACTAGGTGACAACACTACTCACGCTTCTCTAGTATGTAGCCCGTCACGGACCGGTCTGTAGCTTAGCGACAGCAGAACGGCCCGGCAGCATATTTGGTATTCAGCGGCCTTTCTACTTCCTACAGCGGACTTTTGTAAACCCCTTCTCGACGTTTTCCAAGCATGTATTAAGGATAAGCCTAGATTCTCCTCGTACGTGAGCGCGGAGATCAAAGAGGCCGACCCAGCAACCTGTGTTCGGAGTGGGAAGGGGCGGACACCGGAAACAGCTGCATGCGCATCGTCTCGGAGTACCCACGGACACGTGACCTCACGTCGCTCGCATGAATACTACGCACTAGTGGAAAGGCTGCTTGGCACACCAGCTGAAGTTTGCGAGACAGCTGATAGCACAACCTGCGCGCATCTCTTACCGCTTTGCGATGTTGTTCACTCAATGAAAACCGTAAGCATTAAACTGTATAACTTAGAAACGTTTCCATCGTCTTGCCTTTAATCGAAGTATAAAAATAGTTCCTACTTATTACTGCTTAATTTTCACATTAGAAAAAAAATTGGAAACTAGGAAAACCAATTCCAAAGTTTTACTTTTTAGCCAATCACAGAGAAGCACGCGTTTAAGTGAACACGTATTGATATTTTGATTTCAAATAACGAAGTTCCAAGATTAATTTTGGCCTGCTTCTAAAAACGATTGTCGACTGCAAAAATACTATTATATGAAAACCTACTTTTTTTATATTGTAAATAATAAAATGCAAAATGATTTTCTATTGATCTATCTTAGGCAGTAGTATCGTTATTGTGCAAATTCAATTTCTGGAGCCTATTGCCTCCTACTTACTTTTTTCTCCTTAACCTTTTCGTCAGATAAACAACTTTACTCAGGCCCTGCTAGCCACAGTATCCCCCCCCCCCATACTAACTCCATGGGGTAGAGTGCGCGTGTCAGCTACGCATCGCCATTTCTCTCTCGCAACACTGAACCAGACTAAAGATGACCTAGGCACATTTTTCATATTATCTGGACGTTTCCAACAACAACACACCGATCAACCAATAGATCTGTCAAAACCACATTGCCAGCTATGATGAACGGTTTTGTTCCCATTTTGGTTTTTCAACAAATCCCCAATTTCATATAAATATATATTAGTTAAATAACTTGAATGTATTGTAGGATAGAGAAAGCGTAAAACCGTTCAAAGCACATGAGAAGTGTTCAAATCCTATCCATATTTGTTTTGGTACTGCTTTTGGGAAAATAACAATCCGTTATTGGAACACGAATAATGCTTTACCTTTAAGCATTCAACGAGTGTTTTTCCATTACAGCTGTCAAACCCACGTGGTTTCGACTAACGTTAGTGCAGTGTTTACATTAAATAAGTGCATTTAATTTTAAGAACACGTTTTCCGACCATGTTTTCGTGTAACTATATTATACCCACTTTACGAATAATATTACCATACGTTCCTGTAAAACCACTGGTTCATTGTAAATTCAAAAACCAGCGGCACTTTACTGTTTGACCACAATATTATGACAGTTATATATTATCAATTCGTAAGGCCGTTTCGAGGACACACGCAAAAAAATTGGTTCATCTTGTCTACGTATAGAGTAACATTTCAATCCGGATTGAGCTTGGAGTAGACTGAAGAATTTCTATTAAAACTTTACTGTAAACACGCCCGGATTTGATTGAAGTAGGACTGAAGTGAGTAATCCACTCCAGTTGGAGTGTAGAATCCGGATTGAAAGTTTACTCTTAACACTGCCGACAGAAGTTCACTGTGTGAGAGAGCAAAACAAGTGTCGCCATTTTGGAATTGTTTTGAGGCAATGGAAAAAAAAAAAATAAACGTTTGTATTGAAATGTACGTACCGTTTTTTTTTAACGTAATGTTGGAGAAACAAATAAATAATTTATCAGATGGTAAATAAATGTAGGGAGGGAGAGATTTTTTTATTTCGTAATAGTATAAATGAAACATTCTGGCTTCGAAAGAACTCCGGAACAAAATCAATATATAAACTATCATCTATTTATTATTCTAGTATCGTTTGTTCTCGAGTCCACGAAGTTGCCGAAAGATGTCACTACACAACTCTTAGTCCGCGTTCACTTCATATTCGCTCTGGTTTGCATGGAAGTCCTGGTTGACTTTGCCTTAAATAGGTTATTCGGTTCATGTTCACTCTGTGTCCGCTGCGTTCTGACTCCAGTCCGACATCAGTCCAGTCCGAATTTTTAATCTGAACGTAATCTACGTGACTTTACTCACCTGGAAACTCCAGAAGGTCGATAACTCTGCTAAGGACGTTACCTAGAGCACCGAGGTGATCCCTGGTTCTATTCCCGGCGGGGGCCACTCCCGATTTTCCCACGTGGGAAAACGCGGTGGAAGTTGCCGTTAGTCGGCGGGTTTTCTCGGGGTACTCCCGTATACCACCTCTTGAATTTGCGGCAGCGTTTGCAACGCCAGAGTCACACACCCCCGACAAGCATGACGCGACAGCCCCGACACAACACTTAAAAAACTGAACAGCCAATCAGATACAACATAAATCTGACGTACGCCCGACAAATTCTCTCGTACGATCGGCAGTTTTGGACCAGAAATGATTTCTGTTTACGCAGTATAATGCGACACGACAAACAGGTCGTACAACCTTACAGAACGAAACTGCAGGACTAGATTCCCTACATTGGCCAATACGTAGCTGAAGAGGATAAATAAATCTGGAAATTACTTGATTTATTTCGTAAAAGTTAACAATTTTACCTTTGCACGTCTTAACCACGCCTGCAATCTTTGTCACCATCATGCATTCCAAATTTATTGTCTTCACCACTGCCTTAGAAGCTAGCTTGGCCTATCAGCACCTTATAAACGGTTGCGATAAAATGATGCTCTTCATGTCGCGTGAGTCAACTGTCGTGGTGTAAACTCAAAGTAGTCGCATTCAAAAAAATAGCAGTTGTGTCGTGGATGCGGTTTAGTGGTGTCGCTGACTTCGATTTAATGGGAAGCGAGTAAGGATTGTGTATTGGGGGTTGCGGTGTGTTCAGGGGCGGCAGCATGCTGGTGGTGGACCTGGGCAGGGTGCAGGTGATGAGCGACATCCAGCCAAGCAACGTGACCTTGGAGGACGCGACCCTGATGGAGCTGGAGGAGCGTCTCTACGACCGACTGCACGTCGACTTCTCCGATATGCAGCTCATCTTCTGCGACTCCGGTAAGACCGCCCTTCTGCAGTGCTACAAACTAATATCTGAAAATACGAATAAGTACTGGTTAAAAATTATTCAGAAATATTCGCAAAATTACAAACACTTTGATTTGACAAATAAATGGCATTCCGTAAATCTCACAAAACTTTCCGTAAAAATACACGGAGCCTATGTGAATTTGTTGCTAGGTGTTTTGTTTATGCAGCTTATAAAAAGAGATTACAAAGAAAAACATTTACTTTCATTATGTTGGCGTTTACTATCATATAAAAAATTAAAAATTCACAATTTTAATATATTTTGTTTTGGAACATGTTTCAATATTCTGATTCCACATCTCTTTTTTACTATCGAATAGTAAAATATGGAACTTTATTTATTCAGGTTTTTAGCAATTTTGGACTATTTTTGTATTACTGCCACCTCTGTAGTTGGTTCGTGCTACTTTGTGAAGTTTGGAAGAATATGTTAAGTGGCACGATTATTGTAACTGTCGCGAAAACGATACTGTTTACTTCCGGCTGTGAAGAAATCTTCGTGTAGCCTGGGCGTTGTTCGTTTTCCAAACCTTAAGCTGTTGGAAATACGGAGACGTTCCCTATTGTGTATACGCGGGGCTCAGTTTCGTTTTATTTCATTACAAAGCGCGTTTCTGTATATCAACTGTATAGTTACATACAAATATCCGTGAATATAACAGTGTGCTGTTTTTGCCAGACATCACACTCCAATCACTTCCTTGTTTTACAAAATCGCACAACAGGAGTACATCTAGATTTTCATTTTGGTGAAAGGGGGATGGGGTTCCGTTTATGCAGTTCTAGAGTTTCGATTCATTGCACTGGAGGAGGGCACTGTCTCAAGACAATTTTAGGAAGTAATATTAAGTTATTCTAATAAAATCAGCATTCAAACAATTCTGATGTTATTTTATTTCAGTTTTAAAACATTGTTTTTTTACAGGACAGTTTCACGTGATGTGAGAGTTTTGCGGGGCGGAGCGGGACGGGTTGACATGTCTCGTATGATCCCCCCCCACCCCTCCAATCAGGATCCTTCCCTGTAGTGCAAGTGTCATGACCGTGCACCCGGCAGTTCTCATCTCACAGCGACGTTTATGACTTCCGAGGGCTGCTCCGGAAGTTGGCGGATTGAGTTCACTATTCGGGTACGAGTCAGTAGGAGGTTTGGCATAGGTTTTCTTTTCGAATCAACTACCTTGGTGCTCTGTAAACCTTTTCCAGCGACGCACCTTCGTCTCAAACACGCGTTTCAAACCATCATCTGTGACTGAGTGTGAAATATTGGACGTGGCCGCCTTCAGTACCTGGTCAGTGCTAAAGTCCCTTCCTCTTCTCTTTCTCAAGTGTTGGACAAACCCAGACATTGCATCGTGAGATACCTGGGATCTATGCAGGATGGTCTAGAGTCTTACCACCAATTTCCTTCAAAACTTCCATTGTGTTTCGTACCGCGTGTGGCCTAGTGCTATTCTGAACACAAAAAAAAAAATCTTCTTTACAAAGTTGTTCAGGTTTTATTATTTTGAGAATAACTCTAGTCAAATGAACTTTCAAAATAATTGAACTTCACAGAAATTGCTGGGCGCCCACTTTTCTGCTGACGCTGCACAATACTTTCGCTTTACTTAGAATGCTTCCGCCAATTGAATACGCCGATCTGCCCACTGTTCCTTTGCCGTACGCTTGTATGGTCGTGTTGAACTTTTTCTGACCACTTTTGCTTAACTTGACACAAAAGTCAATATAAATCCTTTCTCTGAATTTTAGCGGTAATGCACATTGCAGTTCAACTTTCATGACGAGTGAAAAAAAATGACAACTGCCCATCGGCTTTATCCACATAACAAAAGAACGCCACAAGCTAGCTTCACAGGCGAAATTCACAGAACTGCTTCGGTAGAATCGGCGCGGTGCCGCCAGTCCACGCATTTTCGGAACACCTCTCGTGCATACAGCCTATCCCATCTCTCATCGTCACTTAAGCACATGCGCAGCACGCTGTAAATACTGCCACTATTGGTCTAAGAAAAAAAAGTAACACATTTGTTTGTAGTTTCTATAGATAAACAAAAATGTTTGCTGGAGGCCGCTGTGAAAACAATTACAAAATATTTTCTTTTCTCTGTGAAGTTTTTTTTCCCCCAAAATCTTTAAGTATTTTTGCTGCTAGGGGTGTCAACCCCACAAATACATTATTCTCTTATCTGCTATGAAACTTTCAGGTAAACCGTGATCAAGTGTAAGTCCGAGGTTAATTTTGGCACTGATTTCAGTGATTAAAATTCCATCTTTGCTTGAATACTTAATTGCTAATGTAATTGAGTACATATAGTCAGTTCACGACTGGAAGAGACTTTTGAAAATCAACCTTTGAAAAAACACCCTAGCCGTTAGCTACATGCATATAACATTACAAGCAGCGGCGAGCGCGGATACAGTTAGGCCGTCAGGTTGCCAGCACAAAGAGAGTAAATAGTTCTAAAGTTTTAACGTAATTGNTAAGAAATTATATTTGCGTTAACTTTATTTTGTAACACCATTCGCGCCTCTGATGGTGTTCACAAGATTAAACAGTAAAAATGCAAATTTTTTTTGTCATTGACGTTTTATAAACAAGCCTATTTTTGGTGAGAAAAAAACCCGTACGACTATTGGTTGAGGATGACGTGACCACCGGACGGACGGTTGACTGATGGGTGCGACGGATGGCTGTGCGTCCAGCGTTGTTCGGGGTAGCCACTGTTGCCGGAACAGAATGTACTCGTGTGTGCAGGCGAGGAGTGGCGGGAGGTCCGTAAGCAGCACGACACAGACTACCACCTGGTGCCCAAGGTCAGGTGCCAGCTCGTCTTCTCCAACAGCGTCAAGCCCGACTACAGGCAGCTGCCCAGGTATGGCCTTCCAGCCCTCTTGCTGACGATGTTGGGAACATTTACATGTATCGAAATTACGATATATCGATATAAATCGTCGATATATATAACGTGTGTTTTATCGAAATCAGTAGAGGAAAAGCACCAAAAACCGACATGGATCTGGTAAACGGACAAATCCCTTTTTATTAGCTGGGTAGTGCTGCACTCTACCGGTCTGGTCATGAACCTCGTCTAGCTCCGTGTCTGAAGCGCACAGCGACCATTTCCCTCGCGTGTCTGCATCGTAACAGAACAGTGTGTGGTTTATGGAGTATAAAAGTTTTTTCTGCGAGTGTTAAGTCCATGTTGGACTACCTCTGTAGTAGTGAGTAAATTTCTTAACAGTAGTACGTTTTAAACGGTTCTAAAGCTAATTTGTTTTTACTTTTATCGCCACTGTGTTTTCTTTATTAAAATGAGGAATGTGAGAATAGGGTGTTCTGTAAACCGACATACCATACCTTCCAAGTAGGAGGTCCGTAAACCGACGTACCATACGGGTTTGGGGGTTTGTAAACAGACAATCCCTGATGTTTTGCTTTGAATATGTCAAGCCGCAATGAAAAAATAATTACTGTTGGCTAATTTGAATTGTATGTATTTATTTTAGATGGCTCGTAAGAAAAAAAAAAAGCTTCGGACCTCCTACATATCGCAGAGGAGCAAAATTTGGCAGTGGAACACTGAGAATATGGCAAAGGACATAACATCAACAGGCAACCATGAAATGGGATGGTTAAAAGCATCTAAAACTTTTAACGTACCATAGAAAACTCTGCTAAATGTAAACATGGGAGACCTACTGTACCAAGTCCTGAATAAGAACAGGACCTTGTTGATTATTGCCTCAAAATCGCGTCCACCTTATATGGTTTAACAAGAACAGATCTGCAGAGGATGACATTTCAACTGTGGTAAAGAAACTACATTAAGCGTACTTTTAACAGTCTTATGGCCGGTAAGACCTGGCTACGTTTATTTTTGAGGTGGCATCCTGAGTTATGCATCCGTAAACCAACGGGAATATATTTTGCGAGAAAAGAGGGATTCAATAAAAGCAGTGTCAAAAATTTCTTTAATGTGTTGGATACTGCTAAAGAAATGCACAATTATCCAGATGATCGCATTTTTAGTGTGAACGAAACTGTTTTAAGTACTGTTTAAAGCAAAATAGCTCAAGTTGTCGGAAGAAAGGGCATCCGGCAGAACGGTGAGGTTACATATGCAAAAAGGGGATCTCTAACAGCGCTCATCTGCTGTACGAGTGCTAGTGGAATATTCGTGCCTCTGATGGTTATATTTCCTTCCGAAAACAAAGTATTGATGAGAGGAGCTTGTGTGTAGCGCACATACAAAGTATGTGTAGCGCGCCCATCAGGTTGGGTGCAAACCCAATTTAGTTATACAGTGGTTCAAACTCTCTTCATCGCGAAAACTAAATCGACCGAAAATGATCCTATCTTGCTGTTACTAGATGGCCACGATAGTCACACACGGAATCTCGATGTAATCAATTTGGCCAAGGCTAATTTCGTATTAATCATTTCGTTTTCACCCCATTCTACTGAGAAGATACAACCCCTTGATAAAACCTTCATGGGTGCATTGAAGGCACAAATGAGGAAATTGCCATTAATGGTTTCAGAGATGTGCCCATTGAATCGAGAAGTATTTAATTATTTTTTTTTCGTATGCTGACTTTCTTGCAGTAGCTCAGGAAGAATCGGAATCTCGAGGCACCTCTAATACTCCAAATTATCCACTCAGCCGAGATTCCAAACTCTGCGAAACAGATCCACACGGTGAGACAACTCCATCCGCAACAACGGATGATATTGAACCACAACTCTCTACATCGTCTGACACCAGTCCACCTGATATTTCTCCGGGTCCTTCGAAGAAAAGGAAACTTTCCACCATGGGCCGTAAAGCGTACGAATCGAAAGTTATTACATCATCTCCACATAAAAATGAATCAAGTCCCGCGATTGAAAAGATGAAAAGGACACCGTAGCACAAATAGGTCGAGGTTGTGCCGCAAATCGTGGCTCAGACTGTGGTTCGGGTCGTCGTGACGTGGATGAAGGCTCCACTGAAAAGACTGCACGAAAGCCGATTTTCGAATGCAACAGAGAGGAAAATTCTTCACATGGAGAAGACTCATCTGATGACAAACTTGATGTCCTAAAAGCCCTTGGAAGTGATGATGCAGTTTGCATTATTTGTGACCAATTTTATTCTCAATATACCAATGGGGAGTAGTGGGTTCAACGCCTCTCATGTCAAGGCTGGGCACACAGTACGTGCAGCATAGACGAAAATTACATGTTAATTTTTTATTTTTGCCAATAACATATTTATTACGGCTTCAGAAATATTTTGGAAACATGTTTATAGTTAAAGTGAGTAAATTTGTAGTAAATAGGCAATACAGGGAGCGGCAGAAATAACTCCCGAATGTGAAAGGCTAATAAAAAAATACACAAACGATTCTAGTCAAAATTTTGTTAAACCATCTAAAATAATTATGTTTGCCATTTAGTTTGAATTAATTTTTTTAATTTTCACTTAATTTTTAAACATACCTTTTTTAATTTTCACTTAATCTTTAAAAATAATCATTTTTTAATTGTCACTTAATTTGTAAACATAATCTTGTTTTAATTGTCACTTAATTTTTAAACATAATCGTTTTTTAATTTTCACTTACTTTTTAAAAATAATCTCACTCAAATGCCGACCGTCACTGTCGATACATGTCTGATGCGTCACACTGAAATTACGCATTACTCTCCTCGTCATCTCATGTGAAATTTCCGTGATTTCGTGTCGGATAGCAGCTATGAGTTCATCGATTGTCGTCGGTTTGTTTTTGTAGACTCTACCCTTTAGGTAGCCCCAGAGAAAGAAGTCACAGGCGGTAAGATCGGGTGAACGAGCTGGCCACGGGATGTCACCTCGCAGTGAGATTAAACGCCCTGGAAAGATTTGTCTTAGGACTGCCGTAGATGCTCTTGCTGTGTGAGCGGTGGCACCATCCTGTTGAAACCATACAGCAGGATTTCCACGTTCATTCAGTTTCGGCTCCAGGAAGTTGTGTAGCATCTCTACGTAACGATGAGATGTTACTGTAACTGTTCGTCCTTCCTCCTCAACAAAATACGGGCCTATTATTCCAAAGTCTGCTACAGCACACCAAACAGTGACACGTTGGCTATGGAGAGGTCGCTCATGAAGTTGCCGAGGATTATTTTCTGCCCAATATCGAAAATTCTGTTTGTTGACGAATCCTGATAAATGAAAATGTGCTTCGTCACTTGAGAGCACAACTGCGTCTGTTGGAACGTTTTCCAGGATAGCTTGACAAGATGCAATACGGTTGGCCCAATCATGTTCACTAAGTTCCTGCACAACCATGATTTTGTACGGATGAAAGTGGAGGTCTTGGTGTAAAATTCTTCTCACACTACGGTCAGATATTCCCAAGCTGGCAGCGTGCCTACGGGCTGGACGTCTTGGAGATTTGGTAACTGCTTGTTGGAGTAATTGAACGTTCTGTGGAGTTAGAGCGCTGCGAGGTCTACCTGGCGTGCATTTTTTAAAGCCGAACCTGTGACTCTAAAATTTTTAACCCACAATAGAACGGTTTTCCTGTCAGGGACTGCACCGTGCCGACCTATTCCGAAGCGCGTACGAAATAATCGCTGCGTTGTGATTACAGAATCGCCATTTTTAAAATAGGTTTCAAGGACGAACGCACGATGTTCACCGCTCCATGCCATGGTGGCGACTGAAATGGCAGCAGTGGTGCTGCACTATGACACAACCCCGGGCCGCATACCACCACTAGCGCCGAACCCATGGCGGTGGCAAATTCGGGAGTTATTTCTGCCGCTCCCTGTATATACATGCAATTTGTATTGTTTTTTATTTATGTAGTAATTTTTTAATTATTTACTATGGTATGTCGGTTTTAGGGATCATTTTCTCATACTCATATTTTGCTTGGCTGAACAAAACGCCGATTTCCGACAATATTTGAAACATTATTATTAAAACTAACTTATCATCTAATGTGGCGTTTAATGCAATTTAATTCCATAGTGACAATCTATGTTCGTATTGTTTCAGCTCAACGCTAGAGACCATAAAGCAAATGGCATGTTGGTTTTAGTGCTTTTCCTCTACCGTTTTCCAAGTATCGGAAATAAATATTTTGAAAATGTTGTTTCAACAAGCTGTGTTTGGAATACAAACATTGAATTTAAAAATTACTATGTTTACTTTGGCAACATGCACCAAAACAGTCGCCACATCTCTCTGCAATGCCTCGTGTCCTCAATATATAATATTGCAAGCTAATTTACATTTGAAAAGTCTTTAAAACGTAAAATATCGTATTCTGATGTACCGAAAAATCTATATCTTTCTTCCGATATATCGTTTCGTAAATGTATCGTTTTATAAGTAACCAATATTAAAAACATAATTTTTTTTTCCCGATTCAACATCCCCACCTGTTGCTTTTTTTCGTATACTCCATCAACCAAGTTGAGTTTGGTTCGCGATTGAAAGCATAACAGTAACCGCAAAACATAGGTCGTATGCACAAGAGTGTAGTGGTTTTGGGTGGCTCTTAACAGAGAGGTGTTGAGAGCCAATGAGGACGAAGCGAGATAAGAGTGGAGCAGCGCCGGAATGCAAGGGCGAGGGAAACGGCAGATTCCCGAGAAAACTCGCCTGCCAGCGGCATCAAAAATCCGGTAGTGACCCCGTTCTAAACTTGAAAACAGGTTCGCCTTGACGGGAGGCGAGTAGTCTGATAAATACACAACAGCGGTCTCCGAATGCGAACAATTTAGCGTCAAATGTCGCACCTATTTCTTTACAACTGCGCGTAACAGGCCGTGAACATGAAATATCCTGACGTAATGCGTAAAGTATATGGTTATTTTTAATTTCTTATGGAAACGCATGGGTAAACCGCCAATAAGAGCAGAGTATTATATTTTTGACGAAGTTATTTATTTGAAACGGGGGAACATAGTTGAGCTGCAGAAGCTAAGAAATGTCTTAAGATAAGAATTTAGAGAAAAGAACAGGCTACAGTGTAAAAGCAGAAATTTCTAAATGTTTTAAATATATTTACATTCGAAAAAACGCCATACATCTTAAATCATTGACCATTTTAAACACAATATTACGATTTGACAATAAAACTAATTTTTTTTTGCAAAAAACATTTAAAATATAAAAATAATATATATATTCACCAATACTGCTAACTGACGTCAGACTCGTCGCATAATTTCGTTGTAAAAATATAATACAAATAAGTGAAGCGTAATTTTAACTTAATGCCAGCGTTGAAGCCTTAAAATTTTCTCAGCGTATAGGCACGACAAATCCCGAGCACCATGTCTCAGCGGCTTATAGAACTACGAGGAAGGGTGGTTGGGGGGGNGGGGGGGGTCTTCTAAATAATAAATTGCTCATAATGTGGCAAATACAAGGTACAAAGGAAAGATTAAAAAATTTTAAAAATCCAAATTTAACAATTACTTTTAAACGAAAACGCTACACCTACAATAAAATACAAATTTGAAAAATTCATCCATTTGATTACACGACACTCTTCTACTAGAGCTGGTTCCAAGCGCAATAAAAAAAATCCAAGGCATACTCTAATGTAAGAGGTTAGATAGAGAGGGTATAAGGTGCATACTCTAATGAAAGAGGTTAGGCAGAGATGGTATAAGGTGCATACGCGCATATACCTACGACTACAGCACTGCTTAAGCCCACTGGCGTGCGGCGAAAATCATTACAAATCGGAATCATGTTATATTCAGATGACATGATCACTAATGTGTACACACGCCTCTTAGAGTAGAGAGATCAGAAGTTGCGTTCCAGATACATTAGTAATATAATCCTGGATATTTGAGAAGTCCACGTACACTGCCACAAGGTCTAACAAGTGCCTCATGTAACATTATAACCAAACAAAAAGCCTACGAATATAAAAATACACTGTTTCATCGTTTGATATATTTTAGTTAACGTTTATGCCTAACGGTAGTTATAACCACAAAATTGTACAATATTTGTTTTGTAGGCAGCATAGCAAAAAGGTACATTTTGAAACTACGTTTCAAATAGTTCATGCCATTGCTAGCGCATAGATATGTAGTTATTGTAAAAAAAAATATCAAAAAATATTTCTGCACTTTTAAATCTGTAATGGCCCAAATATTAAATATTCTCTGTAGCATCATCAAAATTTTTTTATTCATTAATTTAAAATGGCTAATCTTGAGTTGTATTAATAAATGTAATTTGCAAAGTTTAATTAATTTATACATAAAAATATATCACGTGTACCAATGACCTTATATAGTGTAAAGTCTACTCATGGTTTTTCACACTTTTTGAAACACACGCTTTGAACAATCGTCCCATGTATGACGCGTTTGGACGTTTCCTGACTATGTCACGTATCACAAGCGTTTTATACTTGTGTTTACATAAAAGTACTACAATTTTAGTTAAATTGAAGTTTTACATATATTTTATATGCAAACTATAATAATAAACCTCCAATTAATATGCACAAAGACAGAGAGAAAGTAGGTGTGTTGGTAATGGCTAGTGAGAAATAGTTCCCATGCAAAAAATTGTTACACTGAGTGCGCACAAATGCGGTGCGTTGTCACTTTGGTGCTATTTTCAAGTAACGGTTAAGCTTTGTTTGCTTGAGGCGGAGTGATATCCTAGAAGTATAACTTTAGTAGTGTTTCAGAAAATTGGAAAGTAATCGTGGATAGACTATATTGTCCCGGATGGGGGCAACTTATTTACACCGGACGTGAAATGTCGGTAGGACAACCTCGCCTAAGGACTGTGTAGGATTAGGCTCCATGTGCAGATCTTTAGAAAATTCTTGAGTTGATGTCTCAGTTGAAAAGATTTTGGAATTGATTGTTTAGTGTGATCTTTGAATGAATGGTGTAATGGGGATTAATGGCAAGATGGAGGTTTTTGGACATTCGCCATTGCGATGCAATGCATGCTTAGAGTAACAAGAGGTAGGGTGTCGGCCAAAGATGAAGTTATCAACTCAGAAAGTTACTTCCTGTTGGTAAAGAATAGAGATTTATCACGTGGAAGAACGGTGAGAACAAGAAACATGATTCCTAAGAGTTATAATTTTCACCGCTCACCAATGGTCTTAAATAATAACACGCCATCCAAATAATATAGTTTATTCACAATTTCTTCACTCTTTATAAATCAAAACTTTGAAAAATCACTCCATGTATTATGTGCTTGGTTATTTTTCTCAACATACCATGCTTCACAGACGTTTCATATTTCTGTTAACGTAAAAGTAAATTTTTGTATGAACCGAAATTTTACTTGTATTTTATTTATAAACTACAATATTTACTTTATAGTAAGTATAAATTAAAGCAGTAAGAAAACAGGTGTGTTGGTAATGCCTAGTATGAAATAGTTCTTTTGCAAAATATTATTACACTGAGTGCTCAAGAACGTGGTGTGTTGTCCCTATGGTGTAATTTTCTATACGTGGTTGAGTTTTGTTTGCATGAGGTGGAGGAATATCCTGAAAATAGAACATCAGTGGGGCTTCAGGAACATTGGAAGTAACCGTGTAAGGAATATAACATGACATGTACAGTTCTCTACTCTATACGCATGTTATCACGGTTGTCGGTGTGTACAGGCACAAGCTGAACGTGTCACTGTCGAGCGTGAAGCTGAACCTGTCGGACCGCAAGCTGGCGATGGTGCTGGACATGGTGGAGGGCGTGCCGCCACCAGGGGCCAGGGGGGTCGCCGTGCCCGCCGCCCCCAGCTACGGCGATGACATCGTGCGACCCGACGTGGGCGCC
>NQII01002038.1:58201-74197 GCA_002778355.1 Clitarchus hookeri
CGCGCTGCTGGCCGCCGAGGCCGCCCACCGCGGCCGTGCGCCGCCCCTAGCCACCCCTACCACCATTGCCAAGCTCGCCACCCTCGACGTCGACAGGTGAGTCTGCCACCCCCTACCTCCTTCCAAGCTCACCGCCCTCGGCGTCGACAGGTGAGTCTGCCGCCCCCTCCCTCCTACCAAGCTCTTCACCCTCGCATCGACAGGTGAGTCCGCCTCCCCCTACCTCCTTCCAAGCTCACCGTCCTCGCATCGACGGGTGAGTCCGCCGCCCCCTACCTCCTTCCAAGCTCACCACCCTCGGCGTTGACAGGTGAGTCCGCCGCCCCCTACCTCCTTCAAAGTTCACCACCCTCGCATCGACGGGTGAGTCCGCTGCCCCCTCCTTCCTTCCAAGCTCACCACCCTCGGCATCGACAGGTAAGTCTGCCGCCCCTCCCTCCTTACAAGCTCACCACCCTCGCATCGACAGGTGAGTCCACCGCCCTTCGCCACCCCGACTATCCCCGTAAAAGCTCACCACCATCGATGTCGACAAGTGGGTCCGCCGCCCCTCACCATCTCCATTACCTCCGTCAATCTTTGACCCACCATAATCGAGACATGCTTTTTCACAACAAACAGTTGTTATATCCCCCTTGTTGTAGATAAATTTGCTAGGGCATGAGAGTTTTAGCAGATAAAATAGGAAATGGGAATACGAATACATTTAATGGTAATTACAGAATTTATAAGTCTTGAAAATAAAGAAATATTTGTTATGTCTTTAGGGGCCTCTGTTGAAAGAGAATAAATGCAAAAATAAGTCCGGGAAGGATAATGAAGAAAGAGACTTACCCAAACTCAAACTCCCGACCGCTCGCCGAACAGGGAGAGAGGTGACGCCCAAGCTGCAGGTAGTTCGTCGACTGCGATGTTCCACTATTTTGGAGCCCTGTTCACAATTAACTTCTTTATTGTGATTGGTTCGGACTTAGTTCTTAGGTGGAGTTTAACTTAAAATTGTTGGTATTCTGTCGCCACTTTGTATAGTCAGCTGAAATTACATTTTGGCCCTACCTCGGCGGGTTTTCCAGCTTGTTTAGGCTTTCAACATTTCAGCTCTATTTTTGAAAATAGTTTATAAACAGTCTGCTGCCCTTTCTTTTTGGAGGAGCGTGGTTCTCATTTTGCACAATGTTGCGTAACAAGAAAAGCTGATCGTAATGCAGTGCAATCAACTGTCTTTAGTCTATTCGCAGCTTCTTCACACTTTTTCAACCAAACCTTAAAAAATTCACCCCATATATGACGTCTGGTGCTTTACTAAATATGTCCTGTATCACAAACGTTCTATACTTATGCTAACGTTAAAGTATCATATAATATTTTTAATTAAACCATAACGTATATTTTATAGCATTTAATTTGCAATTAATATGAATTAAAACAGAGACAAAATAGGCGTATTGGTAATAAATAGTTTTCATGCTATGCGTTATTAAATTTGATACGCACAAATGCGGTGTGTTATCTCTTTGTTGTAATTTTCTACAAACTAGCTAAGCTTTGTTTGCATGAAGCGGAGGAATAGCTTGAAAGTAGAACTTCAGTACGGCTCCAGAAAATTAGGGAGTAACCATGAATGTATTATACTTAGTGTTTACCGGCATTGGTAGAGCTGCAGTTTGTTTGCTGACAGGAGCTGCATCTCGTCGGAGCACAGCGACGAAGAGACGGAGCTATGGGCCCGCACCGTAGACTTGCCCGGCTTCGACGACAACGTGTCCCCGAGGAATGTCATCACCATGCTGTTCCGTTTCATCCTCGGAGAGGTAACTATCGCCCAACCTCTCCACTGCCTTGCCTGCGCCTCAAAAACAAACACAATTTTTGGCCATCATTTCCTTTGCGTTATGTTCGGGTATAGATTGCGCAGTTCAGGGTATCCACGCCATTTAAACCTGTTCCTTCAAACATAAACAATGTAACGTCAGGCACCTGTAACAGTAATACATAGGAACTGGAAAAGCTATAAGGACTGTAACCGGGGCGATGTTACAGACTTTTAGGGGCGATGGAGAAGGTCACCAGCGTCCATTTGAACGTTGGGATGCATGTTACAGGGGAATCCGACAACGGCCGGGGTGTTATCGAAGAATGTACTGCATTTAATCCCATAATGATAAGTACTAACATTCTTTTGAAGCCTACAAACCAGGATAAGCATCATTGCCCGAGCCGGGAATCGAACTCGGTGCCTGGAGAGTGGCTGTTTAGCATGCTAATTTCGACGTCATGAGTCAGGCGACATGTCCCGTAGACATTGTGCGGCACAAGAGGTGGGAACGTATGCTTTACTGACGCACGGGAGATGGCATGCGGTGTGCCGATGCCGGATGCGACGGAGCTTCGTGCGACGCTGTCATGCCTGCATAGAAGCCTCTGAACACCTGCTGTGCACTGTGGTATTCCCAGCTTGCCGGTCATCTGCATAATACATTAAATTGGTTCATAAAGCCCTGTAAGTTGGTCGTTTTCCACTGTAATACGCATCTCACAAACTCCAAAATGTTGTAATTCGTGTTCAAATGTCGCTCCAGAAAGCCGAAGGTCAAATTCTCGGGTAGAAAACTTACTTCTGCGTCGCTCTTAATTCAGTGTGCATACACGAGTAGACTCTGCATCATTGTCCGTCCTCGAAACCGAAAGATGTAGGAAATAGGGAGACGTCCCGTGCGTTGCATTTACGGAAACTTTTAACAGTGATTGAGCTGGTCAAACTTTGGTTTGGCTGTGTACAACTTATGCACTAAAGGAATTGAAGTTGTCGTTATGTTCAGTGGTAGGTCGTGCAGCAGTGTTCACATTGAATTAGCAGCAGCGCAAAGGTAGATTTTCCACGCGAGAAGTTGACCCCAAGTTTAACATAACGTAAAGATAACATAATAATGGCCAATTAGATTCAAGGGGCGAATATTTAATTTTGTTTTCTGAATTCATTTTCATTGCTACCAAATCTTTATATGGATTGCATATTGCGTATTATGCCATGATTGCAGCAGGCGTTTAAGCACTATAATTTAGTTTTTGCGTATGATGCTGATAAACAAATTAATAATTGGGGAAACTCTGTAATTAAATAAAATCTGCAAATTGGTTTCAATTCAGGTGAGAGATGAGGTACTTATATATTAACTAATAGAGGCACATGTTTTAAATATTATATACATCTGCTCATAAGTACATCTGCTCATAAGTACGTCACTAGAAAAGGTTTCACCATCTTTGAATTGTTACGCAATTTGTTTTTTAATGACTGGATTTTGTTGTAAAACCAAATGAAAAAAACGGAGTATAGGTGTTTGAACACGTGATTCTGAAGGTTCTTATAGTCACAGGCATGACTGCGAGCTGGTATGGGTATACACAGGACCACCCAATAGGAAAGCGTTATAAAGTATTGTAATGAACTTCCCTGTAGTTAACAACCTCAGAAGGCAAAAGAAAAATACATTTGAGGCACGTGAATGTTTATATTTGTTAGATTCATTATAGGTAGTAGAGGGAGACGGTTAATTGAAGTAAACTTTGCAGCTACATAAATGCTAGCCTTGACTATACTAAATGTTAAATTCAGGTGTTGTCTTCTCGATCCTTGGAATTGGACCACCCGTTGCAGGCAGTTCACAGTAAACAGAACATTTTTGAAAGCCCTACCGAAGATCTACTTCTAAACGCGTTGTGTGTTCTTCCACCATATGTAAAGTTAACGCTCTCGTGGGCCTGATCACTTTATCCATGCGTCGGCCAAGTGAAACTGTGAAATTATTAGAAAAGTAAATATTATAGGAATGTTATTATTCTTATACGAATATGCATTAAAAAACAGATAGCAAAATAACTCATTTAAGTGTTCACAAATGTTTACCGGACACTTTTGATTCAATGTTAAGACACGGGATTACTTTCCTTCCGTCGTTACCAACTTTACTGGGTGCATATCAGTCAGTGTGCTTGTTAAAATATATGCAGGTATAGGCTGTTCAAGGTAAAGTGAGCACTTTACAGACCCTAGCTAATTTTTTCTTTCAACCATTTTTTTCTTTAACATTATTTAAAAATAAATATTGCCATGTAAGTGATAAACACTACGTGTTCCTTCCACTGCACTCGGCGGTTAACGCCTAAGGCTAGAATAAAATGTATTTATTGATTTTTATTCCAAATGAGAGGGTTTTTAAAAGTGCTCACTTGACCATGAATAGCCTACAGGGGCGGTGGAATTTTTTAAAGGTTAGTTTCAAAAGCGTGTGGTCGTCCACGAACAGCCTGCAGCCTTATAACGGGCAAATGTGAGTGCTCGTGGCAATGCGTCCGGCGCATGCGCAGAAGGCGGTGGTGACGCGCAGGCCCGTGGTTGTCGTGTGGCAGGTGGTGGTGCAGCTGTCGCGGTCGCAGAAGCGCGTCGACAAGCCCTACCTGATGCTGCGCCTCAGCAAGCTCTGCTGCGACACGGCGCTCATGGAGTACGGCCCGGCGGTGCAGGCGAGCGTCGGCTGCCTGCAGCTCGTCGACAAGATGCACACCGGCGGCGCCGGGGAGTACCTCGAGCTCGTGTCCACGGACCCCGCCGAGGACGTCGTCACTCTGCTCTACAGGAAGGTCGGCACCCCTCGCCACGACCTCCACTATCCCGCTTACAGTCCATTCGTGGTTACCTCCAGCTTTTCTCAGGCCCTGCTAGGGTTCTACTTATAGGATATTCCTCCGCCTCGTGCACACAAACATTAACCTAGTATAGAAAATTACACCAAAGGGACAGCGCACCCTATTCTTCTGATCTCAGTGTAATCATATTTAGCATAAGAACTATTTATTAGTAGGTATTACCAACACACACATTTTATCCCGGCTTTTATACATATTAATAATAAATTAAATATGGTAATCTACACATAAAATTTAAGTAAACGTTCAATTAAAAAAAATACTTTTATTATGTTAACACAAGTATAAAAGGCTTGTAATACATAATATATTTAGCAAACAACCATACGCGCCATACGTGGAGTGTTTTCTCAAATATTTGATTTTAAAAATGTGAAGAAACCGCGAATGGACTATATTCCCTACACTTCGTGCACGTAAACTTCAATCCCGCTTATTGCTTCCACGACGTTAATTGTCTCCCGTTAAGAGGGTAAAGTGAATGACAATTAATTTATCCATCTAGGAAATGAAGTTTATAATGGAACTAAAACAATTAAGAATAAGTTGTGCTAAAGATAATTAAAACATACAATTATTTATTCCTCCCTAATTATACATAACTTAGTGGAGTGAAGAAATTATTTTGGACTGATATTTTAACAGCGAGGTCTTGAGAACCGACGAGAGTGAAGTGAGGTGAGTATGGAGCAGCGCCGGATTGAAAGGGCAGGGGAAACGGGAGTTACAAGAGAAAACCCGCTGACCAGCGTCATCATCCGGGCACGATTCCCGAGAATCGAGCACGGTTAGTCTTACTGGGAGGCGAGTAGTCTAATCACGACTCCACCGCGGCCCTCACAACTTCCGGCAGTCAGAAAGAAGAAGAATTGACTTTCAATGGACCACTGTTAAGGAACTTGCCACTCCAAAAATTAGCCTTTGTTGTGGTTGTTGGGTGGACAAAACTTTTCAGTAACAATGTTGCAAATATCCAGAAGCACCTAAATCCGAGAAATATATATATAAAGGTTCCTTTAACAAGGTTACCAGCAACTGAAACCGAACTAACTTCTTTCATCGAATTAAATGTGACTCTCGGGTATCACAAGGTGAATAAAAAAGTAAAGGCAATTTCCATACCAACGCCTTTATTTCCACTGATGCTAAAGAAAAGAATTTCACTTTCCCGCATAGTCACCATGCACGGCGTTGCAGTTGTATCGTTCAACGGGATTCTCGAACTCTCCCGAAAAGAAGCGTTGGCTTTGCACCCGAAGCCACTACTTGCTGGACCTCACCACCCGAGATGAACCTGCGACCACGCGGCTTCGCCTTCAGTGGGCCGAAGACGTGGTAGTCAGACTGAGCCAGATCCCTCTGGATTTGATCTTCCGTGAGCGATTTTGATGGGCAACCGTTTAGGTTTCCGTCTTCCACAGTTGTTATTCCCGTTTCAAAGCGTTTAACCCACTCATATAGTCTGGATTTCGTTGATTAATGGTGGACGCTTCAAACTGCGACTACATATGGCGATGGATTTGTGCAGGTTTGTCTCCCTCCACCCACGGAAAGCGCCCTGCGGTGCGTTGTTCCTCGATGGTACAATCACTGAGTTGAGCGCCCATGTTGATATAGTTTTAGGTTTTTAAAATTACACATTACAGTTTTATGGTATGCGTACTCAAAAGTAGAATGAATTGCATCGGTTTCATAATTGTTGTATTAACTAAAAATAACTGTTACAACTCGTTAGAATAAATATTAGTTAAATCGGTGTATCTTGGAAATATATTAAAATGTTAAAATATTATCATAGTATAACTGTCATATATTAATAAGCCACGGTACATTATTAAATAATGAAATTGTTTATAAGGAAAGTCTTCACCATAATCATGGCTCAGAAGGCTGATGTATGTAAACGTACTATGGTGGTCGGCGCACTCAATCTCCCGACGTCTTCATGGTGCAGTGTCTCGGCGACAAAAACGCCGTCCGCCGCGCTTCCTGGTTTAATATCGGGCACGTGTTGACCCACAAACGGCCACGCCTTCCAAACGTTGGAGGGGGGATTCCTTGTGTTGTGGTTTAGGCGCTCATGGCTCGTGTCCCTATTACCAGTGATGTGCTTGCGAATACGAACAAGCTAGCAAGCAAGGCCTTATTGCAAGAACGTAACAATACGTCTGACCTCGTTGCTGTCTGCCTCTGGAATGAACGGTGGAACGCTGCGCGTTGCCAGACACCCATCATCCCATGCGCACGTGGTGCTCGTCATCGACCCTCCAGTTGTTGTTCAGACACTGGTGCGTGTTTGTGCTTGCATGGTGACGTAATTTACTTGTGGGAACTCCAAGACGATGACCATCTTCTCACCATCATTATTTTTCCACTACACGTCATAATTTGCACGACCCGCTTGCCCGAGAAAGTGCGCTCATGGTTGTCGCGGAGGAACGTCTTCGTCACGTACCTATGTGCGATGCACCGTAGCGGGTATACTCAGCACATCTTGGGATCGCGGTGGTGTAGTGGTTGGACTACTCGCCTCCCACCAAGGCGAACCGGGTTCAATCCCTGGCCGGTTGACTCCCGGATTTTCGCACGTGGGAATCGTGCCGGACGATGACTCTCGTTGGCGGATCTCCCGTTTCCCCATCCCTTTCCTTCCTCTGCTGCTCTATATTCACCTCAATCAACCTCATTGGCTCTCAAGATCACGATGTTAAGAGCCGCCCAAATTTCTCCACTCAGCCTATCTTGTGAGCAACCCCTCCTTCGTGGGCAGTTGTTTCCACTCGTCGTGCTTACCCCTCCTAAACACCGATTGCTGCGCTGGCCTCTTTGATCTCCAGGCACACAGGCGAGACGGATCGCCCCAAAACGTATCGTCCCAGACATGCCTGACAGATACCAAGCATGGGTTTTCCACAGCCCGCTGTTTCACAGACATCCCACCTGTGGCGTCAGGTAGGACATCCATGCTCGCCAAACACGAGGCAGTTTAAAGACAGCTTTATCGCATCATTTCATAATTATCTTTACTTGTTGATTCACTCTAGTATAATTAGTGGTGGAAATAAAGGAGAACACTGTGAACCAGTAGGTACTGTGTTACAGAGTACTTAGGAATACAGAGATGAAACATTCGCTTGTACCAAGAACTCTAACTGTACATTCCAACAAAATGGCGTCACTGACCAGCAAAATTTTGGAACGCAGTTTGCCTAACAGTGTCTAGTAACCTACTTGTCGGTCAGCAGCCCAGTCAAACGGGGAAAATGTTGTAGCATATAGTAGCGAGTGTGATGCAGGGCCAGTACCCAAAGCGTCTCTCAGCCAATCAGAGAATGGGTACGCCCACAACAAAGGTACCGCCACACCATTTCGTCACTGTGTGTTTATCTACTCTGTGGCTGTGCTGTTGCAGGTTCGCTCGGACTGCCCGGACTTCAAGTCGCACTTTCACAGCGTCGAGCAGTCTCTGGTGGTGGACTTTACGAACGTGAACGTCGTGTTCCACAGGGAGGCGTTCTGCACACTCAACAAGTACCTGCAGTACCTCCTGCACAAGTGCTGCTCCACCATCAACAGGTTACACCGCTGCACTCTGTAGAGTAACTGAACACTTCCACCTCACCGAGTGAGGGCGCAGTGGTTAGCCTTAGGACTTGCACTCGGGAGGACCTGGGTTAGAATCCCGGTCCAGCCACGCTACACTGGCTTACCATGGTTTCCCGAAGTCACTTCAGGCGAATGCTGGAATGGTTCATTATTACTGACCATGGCCGATTCCTTCCACGCTCCTGCTTACCTGATGAACATGCTCTGTCTCTAATGACCTGGCCGTAGACGAAATATTAAGAACTTCCTACCTATCTACAGCAATATGAGCGCTAGAACCAATGCTGCAAGGGGAATATAGCTAACAACACCCATACACTCTGAGAAAAAAAAAATGTAGTTGTAGGAATCATTTAGACTGTTGAAACAGAGACAACCGTATGAGGGGCTGTATGTTTCATCTAACTATTGTTAACATGTGTAGTAATACCGATAGAACTGTTTGTTATATTGCTGTATGTTATTGTATTTATTACTGTACACATGGATTGCTACATAAAAAACACTGCGTTCCTATTACAAAAGATATAGTACCTCCGACAGAACAACTTCAACAATATTTGGATTGTTCCCACAACAATCAGATTGTGATAACATATAATAGTGTTTTTTTTGCTAGTACTGAATAGTTCTGTAATTAGGTTAAAGGGTAGTAGCAACATAATATGTATCATCAAAACATAGAAAAAAGTTTAGTCACTTGAAGATAAGTATTTCATTGATTCAAAGACAATGTAAGCGAGATTTGAAAAAAAAAAATAATGAATGGCTAAATAGTTTGAAAGGAAGTCTCAGATATTTTTAGCACACTTATGAGCAAACAAAAATTTCAAAAAGTTATTTTAACCTTTGGCTATTTTAATAAAGATTTTATTGTAAAACTAAATATTATGGGCGAGCCATGTAGAGCATTTCAACTGTCTCTAAACATGTCAATTATGAAACTAAATAAAAAATTTCTATAGCTCCTGTAATTTATCATGTAAATTAAATTTATTGTGTCATTTCTACTTTCATTAGACTATTATTTCATACACAATCCTAGAATTACAAAATGTATTAGAAAATATGGAAGTAGTTTTTCGTCACTTAAAAATCCTTAAGCGCCGTCTACAATAAACTTGACGTGGTAACAGTCATGGACACGGGCTGAATAACGGGTGTGGCTACAACTGGCGTTTGACATCACGGTGACACTAAAACTTAAATGTATCGCGCCAAACGTTGGCCAGCTTACAAATCTTTGTCCTTGACGTTTAACGCCAGAATTCAAGACGTCACAGACAAGCAAAGCAAATAGAATGGACATTTGGCAGTAGATGGAATCACCAGCATCGCAAATTTTTATTCTGTTCAGTTATATAAATAACAAAATAAAATGTTTTTGCAAAAAAAAATTTTATAAATTGAAAAAAACAATGAAACTACTAATCTGTGAAAACATACCGTCCTTTCATTTTTCTACCGGCTATGAATTGTACACATGCCAGTTTTGTTATGGTAATTTTTAGCATTTCACTTTGCGCCAAGTCGGTTGTAGACGAGTTTTGAATGAGGGGCGGCGGCTGGGCGCAGGGTATATGGCCAGGAGGTGGGGCTCAAGTCACTTCGCCCCTTGGTCTGGGGTGCAGTCACGTGGTTGCTGAGTGGGGAGAAGGACCCGCCCATCCCGTCGGGCGCCACCAAGTTCAGCTACTCCACCCGGCTAGGCGAGGTGCGCGTCAAGCTCTGCGACACCGAGATGGACTTCCTCGAGCTCAAGGTCAGTTCCCTAACTTCCGACACACTCGTGATGGTGGATCATAATATGGACTTCCTCGTACTCAAGTTCAGTTCACTGCATTTCAACACACTCGTGATGGTGGATCACGAGATGGACTTCCTCGTGCTCAAGGTCAGTTCCCTAACTTTCGACACACTCGTGATGGTGGATCATAATATGGACTTCCTCGTACTCAAGTTCAGTTCACTGCATTTCAACACACTCGTGATGGTGGATCACGAGATGGACTTCCTCGAGCTCAAGGTCAGTTCACTGCATTTGAACACACTCGTTATGGTTGATCATGGGATGGACTTCCTCGTACTCAAGGTCAGTTTCCTAACTTTCAACATACTCGTTATGATCATGATATGGACTTTCTCGAGCTCAAGGTCAGTTCACTGAACTTCAACACACTCGTGACAGTGGATCATGATATGCAGTTTCTCGATCCCAAGATCAGACCAACGACTTTTAACTCGCCTGTAATAGCAGATTATGAGCTGGACTCCCTATAGTTCAAGTTCTGGTAAACGACT
Organism: Clitarchus hookeri; assembly: GCA_002778355.1. Taxonomy (NCBI): domain Eukaryota; kingdom Metazoa; phylum Arthropoda; class Insecta; order Phasmatodea; family Phasmatidae; genus Clitarchus; species Clitarchus hookeri. The sequence continues at coordinate 68,816 of NQII01002038.1, forward strand.
TTCAACACACTCGTGACAAAGGATCATGAGAATAGGTTCATTTGACAAGAGAGAGTGGTTTGCCTTTCAGCACTGCACGCGATTGTATAACAGAACACATTTAAAAGTATTAGAGATGCTACTGATATTGACAGGAAACTACAATTTATAATGTGCTTGAAAGAGGAATGCATATATTTTGTAACACTGGGGAATATTCTTCTTTACATATATCCCATAAATGTAAAAAAATTATTAATAAGTTATTTTTAAAAATCTATATCAAAGGATATGCATTTTCTGGATTTTTCAGAACGCACATTTTTCAAAAAATTTTTTGTCAGACATAGCGTTCGTAGTCATCACTGTATTTGAAAGTAAGAAAATATTGTTATTAATGTTTCCGAATAATTATAATAATTGATTTTATGTACATCTTAGCAATGGAAATTTTAGTTTATGAATAAAACTGATGTTCCGTCTACATCCAGTGGAAAATTGGCTTGTTGTGACATTTTCATTCTAACGTAGGCTGCAGATTGAAATATCGCATATATGTATTTCCCCCACTGGACAATATCTTAAAACATCTGCATATGGACTACTAATTTTATTCTTTTTTGAAGTCAGGTATCTTAAGCGTGTACGCAGTTCCTTTCATGATCGCTGACCGCGTTATTACTTACGTTATATTGTTTCCAATTTTTAAAAATTATTTTATAATAAAATAGGCATACATTAACTAAACTTCAAAACTCAATTTTTTTTGCATTATAAATGGTTTGGTCATTTAAATATGTAATGCAATTTGTGAACTTTTATTCATCAATCTCTATATACTAATTAGTTCACAACGAGTGGTTGTCTCATGATTTGTGATAAATTACAAATTGAAGTTTGTTCTAGTAAAGTATGATTCTCCCTGAAAAAAAAGTTTATGACAAAGAAATATACATTTTAGCTATTGGACGTAGTTGGCTATTTAAGACAAGCATGTTAAGGATCTCTGTATCTTTTTCTGAAATAAAAATATAAGCTGTGGTGTTTGCAGGTTTCTGGGTTCGAGAGCGACTGCTTGTTCAAAGCGAACGAGCGCATGGTCTTGAAGATGTACCTGACGAGCCTCACCGTCGACGACTTGTCGGACATGACACTCTATCCCAAGGTCAGCGCAGTGGCCATGTTGTTTCTTTGGGAAAAAAAGTGCAATTAATTTCCTACAGATGCATATGCTATTCCATATAAAGTTAACTGACCACGTTTATAAACAACCTTTGAAAAAATAACGTGTCCCTACCTGCATGTAGTTTAACATAAAACTGACAGGCATGTTCCTATCAAAGTTATCAGTCATGGATAAAAAGCAGTGGCGGGTTAACGAGGAGGGGAAAGGGGCAAAGTTCCCCTCCCAATAGTTTACCATACAAAATGGCTTGGCTAATATTTATGTAATTCAAAAATTAAAGTCACAATAACCTGTGTACAATTTCATGATAACTTATACCTACGTGTGACATTATCTTATTGAACAGCTATATAGATTTTTTTATTTTATTTTGCTGACTAATTAAAACGAAGTGAGCTGCGAATGGCATAAAATTGAAAAAGTAAAAAACGCACAACACAATTCCCCATCCAAAACTTATTCTGAATCCGCCCCTAGTAAAAAGTAGTTTCGTGTCATTACATCATATTTCGAGTGTGATTTCTAATTTTCGAACACTTGAGTTATTTTTTTCTTGTTCCTTTTATTCACACATGAGTGAGATTAAGCATATGAGCGACACATTGACGTTCATAGTCATTTCAAACATGCACCTATTCGGTGCATGAATCTAGTGGTCGGGTCCATGGAAATGTTAATTTTAAATGCTATTGAAAGATACAAAATTAAAGTAAAAGTAGATCCTAAGCAGGACTTTCAAATGTGCTCAGTTAACCTCGTAAAGCCCATGAGAGTTCGTTAGACTGAGTTTTATTATTGTTGCTTCTATTGGGATCGCATTAGTTGCGTCGCTGATGTACTGTCCTCCCGCCACGGCGATCTGGGTTCAATTACCGATGAGGACATACCCGGATTTTCGTGAAAAACGGGGCGTATATTACAATATTGGCTACTGGGTTTCTTTTAGTAATTCCCGTTCATCTTTCTTCTAGACTTTATTGCCACTCCATTGCTTCCGGTATGACGAATATCTACCGGCCACGTCTCGAAATACCATAACTCCGTCTGGTTGCTAACTAAACCTCCACACCTGTGAGAATTGTCTGCTTATTATCTGGATTTCAGTGTAAATAACTCCTTTATCACTACAATGTTGTGGTCATTTAACACATATGTTATTGGTATTTCTACAACCTCGGGTTCATCGAACCGTTCCCCTTTGATTGCTAGTTGTCTATCAGATCTCCAGTATGAACTGTCCGCATGTAAAACATTAACACGCTTCAAAATACAATCGCGATTAGGAGGAGCATCATTTTGATTGAACCATACTGGGTTTTTCTAAGTCATGACATACCTATTCCATATTTTACAGGCAAACGAACTGACATTTCCTCGCATATTTTTTTAAACTAAAGTTTTCGTAATAGAAATTATGACGGTATTATTCAAACACAGTAGCATTATAACGCACTTTGTCCAAGTCTGGGAAAGCGAATTCGCTAAGACCAGAATGAAATATCTATGCAGTGCACAGGATTCTGTAACAGCAAAACTCTTCGTGTCACTGGACGACATGCAGAGATATAGTTCATTTTTCTTATACACATGTCCAATCCTTACCTAGTCATTCTGCTATTATACGACTTAGCTTCGCCAATAACGATAAGTGGTAGCAATTATAGACAAACTGCTGTCTTTGCGGGGTTCATTTTATACTCTGTTAAATGTTTTGTGGTGATCACGCAAGAAGTTACTACATATCTGATTGGCCTTGGGTACAAAAAATTATTTTTTAATACATACTAACGAATTCTTAGTAATCGGTAACTCAAGGAGGGAAGTTAGTTTTCAATGCATTGAACGAGTTTATCGCACATGACCCATGAGTATATTTTAATCTTAAGAGGGGAAAATTATCTGCTCCTCTCGTCAGATTCCATTAACGTTCTGTATTTTGTCAAAACCCGGCAAATATTTGGTTTTGTCAGTATACTTTACCAGCTACCAAGAAGAGTATAAAGAGCCCTTCCAATATTAGCATACACAAATACGCACATGTTGCAGAGTCAGCTAGTTCATGGTGTCTGCTGTACACAAAAGGAAATCGCCACCAAAAATTTAGAAGCCAATTTTCAGAAAAGTAACATTTCTTCATGTTCGAATCAAGACACAAGCTATTAAAGCTATTTGCTGTCAGTGCGACCAGAAATCAGAGGATATTTTGATTGCTGCTGAGAGTGAAGGGAGGATTATACAATTTATTTACAAGTCTACTGTAAATTAGATAAATCTGCCACCCTCACATAATTTTTGTTGCTGGTAGTAAAAACGAGTGATAAGAATGCTAGAACATGCAGTATTAATATTTTTATTAGTACACACTTTTGTATTTATATTTTCATACTCTTCGTATTATTGGATAAAAAAAATTTGCTTCAATTGTATAAAAATCATAATTTTTCAAATGTATTTATATTCGCATGTAATACTTTACAACGATTATTGACCATGTGAAATCAGACCGAAAGTATGGCATGACTCGGGTATAGGATAGTATAATTTATTTAACTAGGTAGACTTTTATACACTGTTTTAATTTTTAATAAGTTATAAAATTAATATGTTTACTTTGTAAAAAAAACTATCTCAGATATTTGAAGGAAATTTGCAATATAAACTGTTCACAGGTAACTGAGCACCTTTGAAATAAACTTTTAGAAATTGTCACTGTCCCAACATGCATATATTTTAAGGGGAAAACTGACTGGCATGCGCCCAGTAAAGTTAGAAACGACGTAAAGAAAGTAGTTCCATGTCTTAACGTCGAATAAAATATGTTAATACTAAAATTATTTATTTTGCTTTCTGTTATACTATAGAAAGACAATGATGATAACACAATTTGTAAAGTATTTAATCTTGTGTTAATCTCACGGTTTTACTAGGCGAAGTACAAATAAAGTAATAAAGTTATAGGGCCCATGGTAATGTTTATTTTACATATGGTGGAAGAATACAAAAAGCGCATACAAGTAGATACTAAGCATGGCTTTCGAAAGTGCTTGATTTACCGTGAAAAGTTTACAGTACGATTCAAATGCAAATGTGCATTATACAAGATTACTCTGAACTTTAGGTTAAAATATTGTGAAATTATTCGTTAGGGAATGTGGGGTAGAAAACATCATAAGTCGTATGACTTAACGTGATCGTTAAGGGAGAAACGCACCTTAGAAAATCGGGATTAAAAATAATATACTTGTGAAATGTCAGAAACTTCCTTGCGTTAAAATAACAAATTCCTGAATAGTGTTAGCCTGATTAGACATATATGAACACGTAGTGGGTGATAATAGGTAAACATCCATGTGAAACGCACTTATAATTTGATAATATCATGCCACTCTCTCATTTCCTAATGACGGACGATCTTATCACACGCCAAAATGTTCACGGATGGCAGATATCGAATCAGACTATCATTATTCACGAATTTGTGGTTTCATCTTACGTAGTTTCTGACATTTTTCAAATAACAACTTATAGTTCCCAATTTTTAAGGGTGTGTTTCTCCCTTACTAATCATGTTTGATCATAAATCGTATCACGTTTTACGCCCTATTTTCCACAACGAATCATTTCGCAAAATCTTTACGTGGGGTGTTTAGATTATCGTGTATAGACGTTATACGACGATAAACAACAAACTTGTTGTTCAGAACTAGTCTTATAATAACAGTAATCTACTACTCAATTTCATCCAACTCGTGATTTATAGCAAGAATTGGAATATAAATATAAATTATTTAATTTATACCAACAATGATATAAAAAACATAATTTCCCAGGTGTTAGCACTGATATATATTTTAGTACAATCAATCCTATAATTAATATCGTAAAGAAAAAATTATAATTAACAGCATTATAAATAACCTACATGTTTATATAATCATGTTGAAAACGTAATAAAAACTATTTATATGAATCCACATGCGTATATTTGTACCGATTCACCGTAACTACTGTCCCTGTGATTCAGTGAAATTAAATATTTTTGTTAGGGAGTGACATAAAAAAATGTGGAGTAATTTTAGTTATTAAATAAATCATCACATCCAAGTAATAAAAGGTATTGCATCTTCGAGTACTCCACCCTTACTTTATCTCTCTTATGTTCTTCCAGCCTTAAGGTTCCTATGTACCTGAAGCTGTTTTGCGCGTTCAAGGCCCTG